>JAUELD010038521.1:0-11950 GCA_031471615.1 Aglantha digitale
CACCACGAGAAAAAATAAACACCTGAATATATATTAAAGAATTTTGTACTAAATAAACAATTCTAATGGCGCAAAAAAAACAGAGTCGTGTATGTGTTTACATGAGGAGATAAACTAGATAAACGTAAATGTATGTAGTTACGTATTTAGTATGCAAGGAATGTTTGGAATTCGAATTTTTTATGCGACGGAGGTTTAAGAAATGTTGTTTTGAATGTGTAAAAAAAAAATTCTTTGCTGATCAAAAAAAGTATTTATATCTATAAATGATCAAGGAAAGACCTAATCCATTAAAAACAAATTAAGTCTCGAATTTTTATTTCAGATATATTTTGGGACATGATATGTGGATGATAGGTAGCAGTGATTTTGCACCAATAAAAACTCCTTTCAGTATTTTTGTACAATCAATTTAAGAATACTGAATCATAGATATTAAGTAAAGAAATAACTAATTTGCGAAAAATAATTAAAGACAAAATTTGATATCACGAAAGTCTCTCGGGAGATCAAGTCTTGATAAATATAACCTTCTTGGGCCTTCTTGGATTGTATACACTGCAAAGCTGATAGATGACGTTTATTGTTTTCAAAAGAATGAAAAATTGTCTTCTCATTGATATTAATTACCCCTTAAACTGTATCCTCTTGGAGTAATAAAAACTATTACGGAAATTGTTACTTTTCCAAAAAAACTGTACAAAATGTACTGTGCAGCCTAATTTAACATAATAGAGTAAATTCAAACGAGTTTCTGAACCATTTTTTTCCTATCAACTATGGTTTCTTGTGAAAAAAACAAAGTTAGGTTTTGGTAGCAAAGATATTATTTATTAAAGACATGTTTTTAATTATATCAAACTTTATTGAATGATCAGAGAATCGACAAAATTGTCTTGAAAAACATCTTTTAATGTAACTTCTAAAAAACTCAAACTTTTTATCTAAATAAACCTTTTCGAAACAAATAAAGATAGAGAAAGCAGGTCAACTGAAACGTGGATGTAACTTCAATTCTGTGCATAAATATTTGGACAGAAACCAGGAAATAAATATTGATGAATCAACCAGGATAGCTACGTCATTTTGAAGGTTTTACTCCTTTAATTGCTCAAACTATAACTTGCAGCTAAAGTTTGAATTCAAGCGACAAATAATAACGTGTTAAATCGTAAAAGGTGAGAAATTCCTGAAATATTTTGCACAGGATTGTAGCTGCATGTTACTAAACGGCAATTCTTTTTGATCAGATTTCGTTAATTCCTGCACTTGTTCTATTGCTTTAAATGTTATACTGTTATTTACGTTTAGATTTCAAATGTAACAGTTGTGGTAGGGGAGTCAGGAGTAATAGGCCCTGCTGGTCCACCCGGTGTTGACGGTAAAGCGGGAATGCAAGGATTACCAGGTTCGAACATCTCCAGTTGCCTTTATGCACAAAACCCGGCAACAAGTAACTCCAATTCAGCTTTTTCAAACTCAAATTGGCAAAATCTCGATAAAGATGTAAGACTGTTATATGCGTTTATTACTGCTGACTGTTGCTCCAGTTTAGAATAATTTTTTTCTATCTATGATAATTTTTACTTTTTACTTTAGGCGTCATTTCATGACATTTAATTGTTATTAATAATTTCTGCCTTTTTCCTTTTTATAATAGATTTACAGCTTGGTTGCACATTCAAGTTAAAGTGTTGCTGTTCTATAATCAGCTGCAATTTCTTTTTATTTTAGGACCGTCAAATAATAAGTGCCAGTTGTTCAAGTCCCGAAGCAGAGTTTACTGAGTTGCAACAAGATGAGAATATATCAGACAACTTATATCGTTGTGTTTGTAGACGTACTGCATCTTCAAGTGAGACACTCTCCTGTAACATTCATTATTGGCATTGTCTCAAGAGTTAATGTTAAATCGCTGACATTATCTAAAACTAACACTTTGTAAATATAATATTTTATAATATCATTTCCAATGCACTAGATTTTCGCCATTTAATTTTAATCCCAGTAACTACACTTAATTAAACTTTCTTAAGAATTTAACGTAACTATTTACACAAAATAAAGGCACAAAATAATTATGTGTATATAATATACTATAACTCCTATAAGGTGTCTAAAGTATTCAATTCTAGTTCGAAGGTCTCATTATGAAAAACCTTAAATTAGAAAAATAACATCTGCAGCTATTTTATTTGCAGATCATACAAAGCAAATTAGAGTTGTTTATGATTTGTTTAAGAAACAAAGCTTAAACTAAAAACTCACATTTCTTTGAAATAGTGTTTGGGTGAGTTCCTGCCACCACCACCATGGCATAATTATGTTCAGGAGTTCAGGAGACATAATGGGATTTGTGCTGTAGCTACCAGCGAAACTTTGGTATACAGTTAAGATTGAAGGAACTCAATGATAATAATACAGTAATAGTATATTATATATCATTGTTTAGACATTCAATGTGACAAATATTTGGCCTACCTTGCTTCGTGGAGAACCTGGAGTTATGGGGACTC
This sequence comes from Aglantha digitale, assembly GCA_031471615.1. Taxonomy (NCBI): domain Eukaryota; kingdom Metazoa; phylum Cnidaria; class Hydrozoa; order Trachymedusae; family Rhopalonematidae; genus Aglantha; species Aglantha digitale. The sequence goes on from JAUELD010038521.1 coordinate 2,517, forward strand.
AAGGTGTCCCAGGTAATGTGGGCATACAGGGTGAAAAGGGGGTGGGCTATAGTTCGTGCGCCCATACCTCGATAACCGCGACAACAAATGTTAGCAGCAGCCATGCAGAAATTTCTGCTCTATCTGCTTTAGCAATCCAGGTAATACCTTAATCGACCTTAATCCAGTATATATATGTTCAAGATTTTCTATTCTAATAATTTAGTATTTATACTGATAGTGATGTCATTTTGGAAAAACGCTGTTTTTTTAATTTTACAAGCCAATATTTTTTGCTACGCAGTGTAAAACAGAATTAACTTGCAGTGATATTAGTTTATAAAGAATAAACGGAACTGCAAAACTAAGACGGTGTATTATTATAATTTCTGTAAATTAACGTAACAATAAGATGACTAATTTTTAGAATGGCATGTTTTCTGTGGGTGGATACTGTTCATCAGGTAGCGCTTTACATAAACAGTTGTTCAAGACGACAACCTCCATCACCTGCTTGTGTGTCGGCATCCAATCAACGTCGTCGGTGTTACATTGTACTACACACGTTTTCACATGTCGCCCATAGGTTGTTGTTAAGACTGAACCTTTGAAACTAGGTCAAATTGAAATTGATACGTAAACTTGAATGTTTAACTTTACTTGAATGTTTGACATAATTAGTCTCATGGACAAATAATTTTAAATTTTAACTGAATATATTTTAGTAATGTTTTACCTTCTGAACGCTTAGTCGAATCAGACAAATAAACGCAAAATTTTGAAAAAAGTTTTATATTGTCCCTATTCAATAAACAATTCACGTATATTGTTCCTCTTTCTTTCCTCATTTTTCTCTGTTTAAGAGCTAAGAATCTAGGAATTTGTATAAAAAATGAAACGAGTGCAAAAAAAAATAAAGATTCCAATACAAAGAAATATCTATTAGAAGTTGTTAATATTGTTTTAAAATACAGGTTAGTTAATACGGAAAAACTTTTAATCTATTTATTCTTAGATATAATCTTTAATCATCTTTCTAATGAGAAGATAATGAATTTCTTTTTTGGCACTTGATATAATTTCGAACAAGAAATAAGAGTAACATCGTAAAAAATCCTATGATAAAAACAGGGGGAAGGTTGATTTTTACTTACCTTCTTTTTTACTAAACAAAGAAAAGTTTTGTCTTTGAGTTTAAATCAAATCTAATGTTAACCAAAATGACAATATTATATAAATAAAACGTTTGATAAAATGAATTTTCAAAATTTCATTTTCTTCTTGTTTATTTGAGTAAACAATATGTCATTGTTGCTTTTTAAAGGAATGTCATATCTTGTCGGTGTTAGACTCTACTGTTCCGACAACTGATCTTTTAGAAAGGCGCTTTGTAATTTTATTTTCACTCATAACCGACTTTTTCTTGTTATGCTTGGTTTCCGACAATGAACTTTCATCTTCTTTTCCCCAACGATTATTGTACCAATGACTGCCATCTTCTTTTCTACTCTTTGACAAATCTCTTTGAAAATAAGGAACTTCTTCGTGAGCTTGTAATGAACTGTCTTTCGCTGCATCACTTGCTTCTCGTTGGAAAAAAGGTAACTTTGCAGTTGCATCTCTTTGAAAGAACGGTAATTTTCTTTTTGATTGAATGTCACGCTGAAAAAATGGTAATGCATCTTTGACTTCTCTTCGTAATTTATCGATAATCTCTTTGCGTTGGTAAAAAGGTAAACTGGAAAAAACATCTCGCTGGTAAAACGGCAATTTTTCATTTGATTCTTGTAAAAAATCTTTTGAATTTACATCTCTCAGGAACTGAGAGTTAAATCCTTCATTATCTAAGAACCTTAACGTCGCCTCTATTCCTTTCTTGAAATCAAATTTAGCATCGCGTTGGTAGAAAGGTAGTTTAGACTCGCTTCGTTTTTGAAAAAATGGAAGTGTTCCAAACGTGCCTAAACGAAACAAAATTATTCAATAATATCAAAATCAATGATAGAACTTGAGATATCCATAGTTGATAATATTACCAAATATTCTTTTTATTTATATGTCTACACCATATTGTTCTATATTGTTGGGCAAAAACCTTTTAGAACACATGTAATAACGGAATTTGTTTTGCATTTGTTTGATAAATTTTGAAAATGTAAAACTCAGTATTCCTTGAAGAAGCATCTTATAATTATCTGATTTGTAGAATTTAAAATTCGCAAAATTTTAAATTTAAAGAAAAAATAAACGAATTCAAAGAATTTTAAGGGGTTACCTATCAAAAGAAATATGTAAAACACACAAAAAGTCATATTTAACAACATTTGTCACATCGATACCTACTCTCCATCATAAACCAATTAAAAGACGACAAGAATTTCCGAACCTTACCATCAGGCGCTTACGAAAAACTAGTAATTTGATTTTGTCAGTGTAAAAATAATAATTTTTAGTAAGAAATCTGCTTATTTGTTTTAAGGGCCTCGATGATATTTTTCACATATAGTTGTTTAGTGTTATTAAGTCTCAGTGTTATTGTAGGGTGTAAAAACAAAATATGTGTTCAACGAACCCGTCAGTTGAAAATAGAAACTTAATAAGCTGTTAGACGAATGTTTGCATTATAAAGTATTTTTTGTTCAAGTTAAATACTCTGCATGAAAAGTCCCATGGAATTAGTTAGTATTCCCTTTCTATTGACGATGCCTGAACAATGAAATATAATAAAGATTGATAAGAAGAAACTTTGGATGCTTGAACCCGTTTGATTGGGGATAGGTCCTTCCAAAAAATGGTTTCTAAAGGGGATCTGAAATCTGAAAGGTTTACTGAAATGCATTAGATGTTAATGCAAGATGACTTCTGCAATAAGTTGCGGGGAAAACTTTTTATGCATTTCACACTGTTAATAATGGACTGTCATATGTTCAAGCTGCGAAGATTGTCGTGGTGGAGGATGCCACATCATCAAAACTGTGAGTAGCTAATGCTACAAAATGAGTGTAAATCTAAAATCTCCTAACCAATAAGCTAAGTTGTTATATATTTTAAGTTTCATTTTCAGATGCTGATGTGTACAGAGCTGGAAATTAACGATGATTATGATGATGGTATAATCAAACACATTATGGTGATGATGGTATGATGGTATAATAACACACAAACACAAACACACATTAGACGAGAAAATATTTTATATTCTGGATAACAAAGTTAATTGTTTTAGCGATAAATTAGCAATAGCAATGTATCATTTAAAACCATGGATTATTGCCAGGGATTCAACTGGTTCTAAGAAACTTTTTGATTTTAACACAAAACGATACTCTTAATTATGTACAAGAATCTATTAACAACACATTTGTTAATGTCAACAGATATTTCTTCCTTGCTAAAGTTGCTTCAGTAACCGGGAGAAGGGAATTTGAATATGTCAAACTAGAATTATTTCCAGTTTTTTCACTCTCTTGCTCTCTCACGCCAAAACAATATCCTTTTTTAAACAGTAGTTCAAGATGATTGTTTGTAACGCCTTTATAGTGATGCCAAAATGCTGTTGTCAATAAATGGTCTTTTGGCCCGGTAGTCGAGATTTGGCCCACATTCTGAGACAAAAAAACTAGGTTTTTTAGTTACTCCTATTAATAATGTACAAAATCATATAATTTATTTTTGACTGAGTCCAACGTTTTTTTATGACGTCATCATTTTGGCAGGTGGGTATTAATTTTTTTTTTGAAAGTTTTGATATTGGGTCTTTCGAAAATGGGCGTGACACTAGGTGTTTCACATAAAAAATAAGAAGTTTTTTTGCGCAATTTCTAAAAACATTGAAAAATATTAAAAGTCATGAAATTTGGGAATCATACCAACATAGATAAAAAAAGTTGTAGTAGAAAAAGCACCAAAGTGGCGGAATAACCCTCCCCTCCCCCCCGGTATGAATAGGGTAAGCAATCAATATAGTTGATTTCACAAGTAATGTTTTAAAAAGACGTGAAGAAAAAATTTGTACAAAAAATATCAAATACAAAACTTTATTCATTTCGAACCACTCATGTATGTAATTTGATTGGTAGACTTTAGCATAGTAGACAGTAGCTATAATATGCATAGTAGACAGTAGCTATAATATGCAGTTTGTGAATATGAAATATTCCTAATGGAACACATTTATCACTTTTTGTTTCCTTCTCTATTAGTATTCTATAGAGTTTTGTAGTTTTGCTTTTAAGTATTTTATGTCGATTTTAAAGCCATTTTTTATATCAATAAAATACAGATAGAAAATGTTATATGTTTATAATATACTTTATTCTTACAACGCTGTGTCAATAACTAGAAAATATTATTTACAATAAATTTATTGTTAAACGAAAGCAAGTTTATATTCTCTCTATGAGTAAAGATTTAAAATGTTATTGCAATTCTAGTAACTACAAGATTAACACAAAAATCTATTTAGCAACCATGCATGATGTAAGAAAAAATGAAGACTTTTTGATTAGTAGCTAAATTTAACGTCCTTAAAAAAGAATTTTTTCAAAAATTATCTAAAAAAGATTTCTAATATTTCCGATGGGTATTTATCCAGATGTCAAGAAATTTGTTTGCGGATATTTTAACAGTTTTAGTTTTCTTAATCTTTTGACGAAGAAATCCGAAATAGACCAGGAATTAGACCAGGAATTGTTAAAAACGGTGTTACGCAATTTGGGCACATTGTATACATCAAAATTGATTTTCATTACTAAGAAACGAATTCAAATGAAAAGAACTGACAACAACAACAACAACAACATGAGTTGCGATAAATTGTAACTTACCCTTATGAAGATATCTTTCTTCACTTACAACAATGCAGCATAGACAAACCAAAAGAGTACTTCCACTCAAAACGAACATTATAAATTGATCTTTATTTGCTCTCTATATCTTCTTCTTTTTTCATATACGACGTCCACTATAGCAGAGATAGAGAAAGACACTAATAAACTTTTCGAAATAGTTCAAATATATATAGAGGAATCTGCTTTTTTATTCTATTATTGTTTTTTTTCCTTTTCTTTGTTTAATATTTTATTGACGCATATTTTATTTAATCATTTCTAACTTACCGGAGATTTTACATTATGGTTTTTTCTGTATTACATTGTTTATTTCTTCTTTTTGATTTATCGCTATTATTTTTAATAAGGAACCAGAATAGATTTATTCACCCTTTTCAATGAAAATAACAAAAAAAGAAGAACAAAAGATGAAATACAAATATGCAGTACTACTATAAAATATGGAAAGGGTTGATTTAATTAATATAACTGACATCTTACTAGCCATGAAAAACTATATGTTTATTATCAAACACAGTATGTTTTACAAAACAAAAATTATTGCAAATATAAAATCATTATTACTTTCGTCGAATATTTAACAAAAAAAATGTGACTTTTGTTTATAAAATCGTCCTTTAACGTTTCTTTTTTAGTTTTTGTTTTCTATTGTCTTCACTTTTTATATATCATGAATATTTAAGGAAATTGCTCCGAATTTAAATAACAATGTTTATATAAAAGAGGTTCCATAGCCTTCTAAATATTATCAACGTTTCTCGAGATTATTGAGTTTTCTTTTGTCCACCTTTATTGTTTTACCTAACAAGATATGAATGTATATATATGTAAATATAAATATGCATGCGTATGCTACTGAATAATTTAAAGCTAGAAGAAAAAAACAAAAAGTTTTGAAAAAAAACTGTTGTGGTTATTTTTTCTAATTTTGAAGTTTTAAAATGGACCGTTTCTTCTTGTTCCTATGAATAAGCATATTTTTTACAAAGATGAGAATAAAACTAGAAATAGAAAACAAAAATTAAAAACATGTCATGGTTATTTTTTCTAGCTTTGAAGTTTTTAAATGGACCGTTTTTTCTCATGAATAAACAATGTAAAGCCAATGAAGAAACATCAAAGATCACATTTTAGACCAATAAAAATTTACTGACCAATGGAAACTAGTAGATTTGAACTAGAAGACTCGTTGTAAATTTAAGAATTGACAATCATATGGTCAAAACGGCAACATATTCATTATTTATGTCTGTGATGCCTGTTCGATTCTTGGTTGAAGAAACGTATAAAATGGTGTGTTTTGTTTTAGTGAAAGTCGAAGCGAGAAAAAAGTAGTTGGCAAACTATATTTAGATGAATACGTATGAAATATCAACAGGAATCAAAAACAAAAGGTAGGATGTTTGTAGATAAAAGAGCTCACTGTTTTTTTATCTTAAAATTAAAAGAACGAAGGGTGTAATAAGTTTAATAGGCTCATTGAGAATATTTTTGCAATAGAACTTTCATACGGTAATATTGTTTGTTGAAACAAAAAAAAAAATTTTACCTAATACTTTGCAATGAAAACAAACGTGTCAAAAATCATTCTGTTTTTAGGAAAAGAAAATTCCCTTCGTTTTTCGTTGTTTATTTCGACAGAATGAAAATTGGTTTTGAGAACGTACCATAAGGTTATTAAAATGCGTAATTTCATATATAATATTAAAAAGTTAAATTAATTAAATGTTAATTTTTAAAATATGTTTCACTCTCAAGGTAAGAAACATCCATAATTTATACTGCATGTGTTTTCGATGTGTAAAAGATTCCGCCTTGTTTTTATTGACAAACCAAAATCATAATCCGACGTACTTTTATAAAACAACTATAGCAACAGTTAGAATGCAATGCGTTTAGTTTTTTTTCTTTTTTCTCAAAACTTGCAAATACATCTTTTTATTAATAGCATTCATGGTTAAAAATTTTGATCTTGATTTCAAAGTAAAATGTAAGCTTCAAATCTCGTGCATGAATCCCTCCGATATAGTTTCCGATATAATTTACCCTTTTCCACTCCCCTTTGTGTTTTAATAACTAAAAATAACATTTGAAAACTCGGCCAAAAGCGTCTATTTATGCAGAATTCGAAAACCTTATTTACTTTTTAATATGGCAATTCAGTTATTACTGATAACACAAACAATCAAGTTTTATGATAACATTAGTCTGCATTTTTTCTTTCATATTACTTTTTGTTAATTTTGTATAAGAAGTTTTTAAAATATATTCTATCATTTATCCTTCCAGAAAGTAAAAACTTTTGAAAGCCTTCCTTTAAAAATTTAATTACTTGAAAAAACGTTTCAGATAAGAATAATCCTTTTAAATCCTTTCAAACATAGAAAGACATGATTTTTTATCTGCTTTATGATGGAAAAAAATGGGAAATAAAATAAATATTCCTAGCTTTCAACTAAGATTATGCAAATCGAAGCTTGTGCTATTTGATTCAGAGGCTCCATGTAAAACAATAAACGTACAAAGAATTATAAATAAAAGGGATTTGATATATCCTTATCATTGAAAAGGTGATGGGATAACAAAACTGAAAGTAGCTATAATGTTTTAATCATGGAAATAATAGGTATGAGCAATAATCGAACAATAGTTTGATAGCGCTTAAAACTTTCAGCCGTTAAAGCCTGATATCGTCTGATGAGCCGAATGATAGAATGATAATCACAAATTATAGTTATCAAAATCTTTGGGAGCGAATAAGGCTAAAAAAACAACTTATAAAGATGAAAAACGAGTAAAAACCAGCTTAAAATTGCGTATGTAAATAACTCAAGAAAAATTCCGCTCAACTTATTTTCTTTGACCTCCGAAAGAACTACTTACAAATCAAAGCATAATATAGTGAAGGTTGAAAACAAATTCATAGCTGTTACAAAAATCAATGGGTTTTTTATTTATATACACAAACTTTTTTCTCAATAACATTTAAATAATGTGGATGGTAAAAGTTGTGATTCTATTTGTGTCCTTTTTATCGTTTTAAAGTAATTTTTGTTTATCTATTATGGAAGAAATTATGATTTTTTTAAAAAAGAAACCTACACTTTTTAAGCTGCCAGGTAAAACACTGACAACGCAAATAGGGAATGGTTTTCTCATATGCAAATTTTTTACTGGTATATAAAATCATTGTATAGAATGTAAACAGTCTTTTTATTCATAATAGTTTTTTGTTTGTTTGGTTTTCATTTATCGTTCAAAATATTCATAATTAGTATTCATGTTCATACTTCATTACTGTATAATTGAAATGATCTTGCCCTAAAAGTAGTTGGTTTAATTTTTCTATACTTATATTTGCTATACTTTACCTTTTTCTATACAGTTTAATTTATATTTTTTCAATCTTAAATTCTGTCGCATGAAATCTGTTTCTGTCAAAACTTGGATTAACATTTTAATCTTTCATTGTAAACATTCGTCGATAGCTATTAGTCTTTGAGAAAAAGTGAATAAATACTCTTTTTCAAATATTCATTTTATTAATCCAAGAAAAATACGAGAGAGAATATTTAATATTGGATTTTTCAACACTGCTTTGTTGAATAGGGTTGTGGAGTGGTACAGAGAGGTTAGTAACACTATAAGAATATTTGTATGGTTTTTTATTAAAAAAATAGATTTTTCTTTTTGGTGAAAAAAAAGTAGTTTAAAAACAAAAAAGAGAAAACTTTTAACTTTTTTTATCATTGAATGCAAAGTTTTGGTTAAAACCGCAAAATGCTTTAAACTTAAATAAAAAGTTTAAAACGCATTATCAGGTCAATAAAAAGCTCTTATGACATCAATTTGAGTTCCTAAAATAGTTCAATGGACGTCCTATAAAAAGACCTATTCGTACTTCTTTGGACGCCTACAACAGGATGACAAAAGTTGCTAAAAATCTGGCTCTTTAAATACGTCTAAATAATGAGACATCTAAAAAATTTGATTAAATAGAAGAAAAAGATGACTACCTTATTTCAAAACAACTTTCCTCTGAAAAACCATATCATGTTCAACGCATGAAGTTTATGACATCATTTTTGAATAGTATTAAACATTTCTGTTTTATTAACAACGCATATTAGATGCAAAACATGAGTTGCAAATGGTTGGCATAATGTTCCCACAAAAAGCTCAAAAATATTTGCTGATAAAGAAATGGAAAGCAATGCGTGGAGAAAACTTTTTTGAAGATGAATGCTTACAGCGCGACATAATTCTACAGTTTTATAATTTTTCAACCTCACTAAAAGTTCTTACTGGCCAACCATATTCTTCTTCGCTTTCAGAAGATGATGAACTTTTCTTATTTTTTTCTTCTTATTTACGTCACAATTATATCAACCATTGTTATCGTATTTCTCTAAAAGTGAATTCATTTTAACTTTTTTTAATAAGTAAACCTTTGAAGTAAGGTTTAGCTACATTGTTTTTTTATTGGATTTTTATTTTCATATGAAAAGCCAGAACCAAAATATTTTTGGGTTTGAAACCCGAACTTCCTCTTTACCCTTTAGTTAGTCTACCCAACTATCACACTTCGTAAAGAAATTCTTGCAG
>JAUELD010038532.1:0-13470 GCA_031471615.1 Aglantha digitale
AATATGTAAGACTGAGTCGTGAAGGACATCTTAATATTTGTGAGATGCAGGTTTTTGGGTACTACTTAAATAAAGATGAGTAGAGTTTATTCATTTTAAAACTGTTTTGAATTCTTACGAAAATCACATACATCACTTGATGCATTTTATATAAATTGTTTCTATGAAAAGTCAAATAAACACTGTTTATAGAGCTATTGAATTTTTGATAAAATATGTTGATATAAGATTGCTGTTTTATTGATTATTTTTTAACTGTCTTTTTAAGGCCTAAATTTGCCGGATTATTGTGTTATATTTTATAAGAATGGCTATTTTGAATTCACTTTTACATGGCATTTATCTGCAAAGCATATTTTGATTGCACTTTATTGATCACGCATTTTTTAGTATGACATTTGACGATTAAGACTTTTTCTTAAAAAATTATTATAAAATAAATTATATATTATTTGTTCTATCACTTTATTTATTGTAGTTAACTTGCATATATATGAATAAAACAAAAAAATGAACTTAAAGCAATAGTTTCAAAACACATGTTTTTTAAAGTTTAACCATCTATTGTCCATTCTATTACCTATTTGTTGAAAAATCCGTAATTTTGCCCCACTTCTCTATTTGGGTAGAAACGAATATAAGTAAAGTTAACAGAAGTAACATAAGAATTTCGTGCACATTGCCATACGGAGGTCAACAACTATTAAATGTATATATATATATATATTCAATTATTTTGTTTAAGTATAAAGCTAATTCGTTGAATTCGTTCTAAAATAAATACGCAAACTCACGACATATCTCATTTTATTAAACAAAAAGCAGCTAAATGTTAACACTTCATTATAAGTTTGGAAAGAAAATTAATTCTCTATATGCTTGAACGTGTGCTTTAAAACAATATTTTAATTAAGAAATCAATGTGTTTAAAACAAAAAAAATATCAAAACTTAGTGATTTTATGCTCTGCTATACATTTCGTTTTCTTGTCATGTTTCTCTTCCAATACCCTACATTTCTTACAGTGCTTAGATTCTTCTAATACTACATCCAGAGCGTACACCAGAAAAGGTTTTCTGGAAGACGCGGGTCAGAAGTTTCGTTATATAAGGTAACCTCAGTTGCATTTTGTGAGAATAACTTTTCTATTCAATATACTAGTTCATATAATCCAGAAAAATAGTTTCAATAATTGAAGGATCTTTGTCAAAACATCTTTTAGTCCATAAGAATATTTTTTTTTCTGAATCAACCAAGTTAAATGTTTTTTATAATTCTTGTTCTACTTGCGGAAAAGAAAGAAAAAAGTTTTGCATCAACTACGTCACAAAATTTGTATCCACGGCAACAAGTATGGATATTAAAATGCGATTTGTGTGAGTTCTAGGTGCTTTCAAAAATAAAGTAAATACACCAAAATTTTTATTGCAATGCCGTTTATAATAATATGAAAAAATATGATTATTATACTTAGGCTTAAACCCCTTTATACGGTAAAATGACCGTTTTAAAAAATTAGATTGTTTTGTCGGCTATAATTTTCATCCCGTAAAGACAGATTCATCACTCTTAGCCGGCAAAAAATATTGTAATATTTTTTATTTAGCATAAGCTTTTTAAAAAAAATTAAAATTATTTTCAAAATATTTACAAAATTATTTGTCTATTCCTTAACCTATTAATTCAATGGCGAATTTTTTTATCAACTGAGCTATTTGTTTTTAATTTATAGTTATAATTTAGGAAAGAATTAATAAGTAAATAACACAATTGCTACAAATTTTATTTTTGAGTTTGAATGGTGGGTGATACGTGGCATCATTTTGAAATTTTTTTTTAGTTCTTTTATGCTAAAAACTCATCACAAAGCTGCGAATGCACATAGCAAAAAACAACTAACAATTTTTTCGAAAGGACCTTTTATGCTCTATCTAAAACCAACACGTCATTATCTATTCCAATTTGAGCTCATATTTTCTCAAATTTTAGCAAAAAACAAACTTCTAGAAATTCTGTAATTTAGATTATTTGTCAATGGTTAGAATTATTAGATTATTAGAAATTAGATTGTTTTGTCGGCTATAATTTTCATTACCTAAAGAAAAATTCATCACTTTTAGCCACGAAGTTTTTACAGATAATGTAAGCTTAGCAATTTATATAGGTTAAGTTATAGACAAAAAATTGTAAATATTTTTTATTTAGCATAAGCTATTCGACTTTTTTTAAAATTATTTTGAAAACATTTAGAATTTTCTTTGCCTATTTCTTCACCTATTTGTTTTTATTTATAGTTATAATTTAGGGAAGAAATAATAAGTAAAAAACCCAATTTCCACAAATTTTATTTTTAAATTTGAATGATGATACGTGCAATTATTTTGAACAAACATTATTTAGTTCTTCTATGCTAGAAACTAATTACAAAGCTGCGAATGCACACAAATAAAAACAATTCAATATATTCCAGGTTGTCTCAAATATGTCGGTGTCCAATAATAGTTTTTTAAGTAAAGATTTATTATGCGCCGTTGGTTTCAAAATAAGTTCTACACTAGATAAAATTTCCATTATTTGCGGGCAATAAATGTTCTTTTTTTGCAAAACTAAAAGTGGTTTTTATTCGGGATTGAATATGTTGACTGTTTTGTGATTTTTGATGAAGATTTTTGTGAAAACATGCTACTTGTAAAAAATAAAATAACCATAACTATAGCTGTATTCTGATGTCGATATACACAATACGAAAAAATGAAAGCAGTTAAGGTGGCTCACCAATAAAAGAAATGATAGTTTTATCAAAATTACGTTTTTGAGATTGTTCTTGCTTTTTATCAATTAATCATTGTTCCAACCGATCCTTGCTGTTTTTTCCAGATCTTCAGTATTATTTGAGAAATTTCTCTTTCTTTAATACCTTAGTAACGCTGCCTAGCATTGCACAATTAGGACTGTTTTATGACTTTTCTCATTGATTTACTTTAGTTTTCTTGCCGGATTGTTAAAAAACGCTTTAGTTAAGTGTGCCAGCTTGGTTCGTACTTGTGCGTAAAAAGCAAAGTTTGAAAACATTACAAAGCGGCAACGTTCACAGAAACCGTGAACCAATTTAGAAATTCTATGTTCACGTCCGTAATGTAGGCCAATGAAATTGTTTAAAACATCATTTCTAACGACCAATCATTTTAAAGTATAACGCAAGTATGTATTAAACTAATAATAATATTTAATTTTTGCAAGTTTTAAACAAAACTTAAACAAACTTTGTATTAAGCCATTACTTTTTATGGGTAAAAAGGCTAGTAATTTATTACTGAGTTTTTTTAAGTATTTTTTATAGGAGCTTTATTATCAGTTAGTTAATGCAAAAACCAAGAAGCAAAGAGTCAGTCAGTAATGCGAAAAGATTTAAAAAGTTTTACAAGTTTGTATAAAGTTGATATAATAAAAGGGGTACCTCATTTAGGTAAAAGATTGTTTTTAACATTATTGTTTTTGGTACATTTTTAGTGTTTTTGTTAGTATTACAAAATTACTTAAAGGGATTCTAAGATGACAAGATAAGTCAGGCTCAGATTAAAGCTCCTTTCGTTCTCAAGATATCTTAATTTTAAGTTTGCAAAATTAGCCATCTCGGATAAACAATAATGTTAAAAATTGATGAAAATTTCAATTTTTCAATTTTTCGGATTACTATGGTAGTCTTATATTTTTTGTTTACTGACAAGGAAATGTTGCTGCACTTATTTCAACTGTGGACACCCTTAAATGATTTACTCTCCTTAACAAGTTGACCTTATACATATTTAGGGGGTCTTAAAATGCTGTAATACCTTAAATGGATTATTTTCCCTCTTTTCTTTTTGTTAATTCATGTAAATTTGTCCAAATATCAGTTAAAAAATGGTTAAATAGCAGTTTGCAAAAACCAAAATTTGACATCCTTGAAAATTAGCTCGCCCAAATTTAATATATGAAAAAACGAATATATGAAAAGGTGTTGGGCAAAATGCATAGAATATATGAATATCTATATTCCAACATTTGAAATAAAGTTAGAAAGGGATGAAGAGATAACAGTTCATCAAGTAGGTACCTTAACAGGCGAAGTAAACTTACCCACTACAATAAAATTATCAGAAGAAAATCAATGTGAAATAATCAATATAGATGAAATTAATAATGAACGACACGGATAATTAAAATGAGGAAGAAGAAGAAATAATATTATTTACAGAAGTACAATATGCTGCACTCTTAATCTTAATACTTATGGGCGAAAAATAATTGTTAAAAATTCTCTTTGTTTAAAAAGTACTCAAAAGTATTTAAGTGACCACTTGACAAAAACTTTTTAACTAAATGATTATTTTAGCTCATCATTTTTCGTTCCTGCTCGTACTGTAACAGATTTGCAATTAATTTCTGCCAATGATAACTTCACGTATATGTATAAAAAATTTTCTTTTCTTTTTTACTCAAGGTTTAAATATCCTTCGAATATCTCGTTAACCAACGGAAATTGTTTTAGGTGTACTTCAACAAGAAATAGAGGCATTAACATTAGAGCGAGACTGATTGTCTTTGGTTCTTAAATTTTAACAAATGGAAGAAGAGTGGCTAACATCAAGACTGCAAGCATTCAACTTAAAATGCTGTATATGTTTTCATTGTCTAATCAACGGTTTCAACAAATATCAGTTCCGCGATTTCTTTGGACACAAATAGTTTGTGTGATTCGCTAGACGAATCCTTGAAGATAAAAAGCAAATCTAAAAAGCGAACAAAATTGAAAAGTGTTGAGTCGCACTATTACATCTACTGTTTTGTATCCCCAACTATGACCCCATTCAAAAATTATTCTACAAATGTCTCTAAAATGGTTTATGAGAATTTAGCAAAAGATGTATCATGGAGTTCGAAATGAATTATCGTATTGCAAATTCGAAAGAAATGTACTAGGCTACTAGTTATATATGGGCACAAGTCTTTACTTTCCATGCTTCTTCCTTACCTTAGATAGAGATAGGTATTATGACCTGGTACCCCTACTCATCCTTTTAACCACAAATGGTTAGAACATATATTCTTGGAAACATGTTCCTCCCTCCCCAGGTAATAATGTGTTATTTTGGCGTGGTTACCAAAACAAAACCTGTTCTCATTCAAATGACCACCAAGTACCCTTAATCCTATTCTGTATCGGGGTTCAAATTGCAAGCTGTTAGTTATTGTTTTTATAAAATATTTACTCAATACCAATGTTTTATTTATTAAAAAAAATGATGAAAGGCTGAGGTTTGCTTACCACAGAGAACGTTTTAAAAACAATAGGATATTGCATATTAATATAATTATCACCATGCTAACGTTTTTGATTAATTTTTGTTGTTAAATAATTGTTGATTGATCTATTTCTTCATATTCTTCCTCCTCTCGAAAGTTTTTAGGTTGTAATTTATAGAAATGATAAATATTGTGTGAAATATATTTAGACGTTTTCCATGCGGTCGGTTATCATTGTTCCATTGTACTAGCACTAGTTCACCATTAGCTGTAGCAACTGCATGAGAGAAGATTTTAATGCCATTCCAATAAGGACAATTGCTTTCGCACTTGTATTCACCCTTATGATTTGCTCTGCGAACAAGATGCGGCTTATCTTTGTGTCGGTTGCTCTTAACCATTTTCGAATAAGTCGTAGCCTTGGGCTGCAAACAAACTTTTAGAATCAGCCCGAATAGCCGAAGCTTTTCTGTATATTCCTTTGCTAGTTGCTGTAGGTAATAGTGGCATGTAAGTAGTAAAATCCACTAGTGGGACATAGAGACCTGGTCCAGTGCTGGCTAAATTATCCAAAACATTTCTCTCTAATATATCCAAAGGATTAATCAATTGAGTATCAGTAGAATAATCTGCTAGCAAGTTACTTTCTTCTTCTTGGTATGTGATTGTACGATCGTTATCTTCAGTCACATTCGGATCTATATTCACCTCTAAAATGTCCGTTCTCATTATCATATCAAGATAATCACTACGTTAATCACTACATCAGCCGACATACTGTCGTAACAACTTCCCTCCAACTTTAAATGCTGCAACCAATCATGCATTTTATATAGTCCCTTGTCTAAAAAAAAAGTCGTTGTGTATAGACGTCATGGGCGTCATCAAAACTTCCTGAGCTAAAAAAATACTATGAAATCAATACAACTATTTCACACAAATAATAGCTAATGTATATACATAAACTAATGTTATTTACACAATACAGTATGTTCAAAAAAAGCAAACCCAAAATATATTGCATGTTAGTTGAGTCAACTAAATTATTTTTTTCAATGTTTGGATTTGCTTCTTTGGGACACTGTATTTGTATTAAATGTGATATTTACCTGTTAATGGCCGTGCGACTGCCTTTTAACAAGTTTATTGACGGTTTTTTCAAAATCCTCAATTCTTATCTTCTTTCTTTCTGTCTCAAGCTTAAGCTGACTATTTTAATAGATTCAACCCAATTTCTTGTAAATACAGATGGTGGTCTTAATCCTGCATTTATCCTTAATCGCTTTAACATGAAATTTTTTATATCAGTAACCTTGTATCTTAAAAAAACCATGCATAAAATTGTTCACCTTTCTGCCCTGCTCGTTCTGTCCAAACTGATTCTAAGTCTTACATACTAACATCAAACTCCTGATCATCCTCACTATCAAAGAGACCTTCTACCAAAGTGGTTCCCACTTGTTTTCCGAATATATCAGATATAATACTCTTTTTATCATATTCGCTTATGCCAAGATTCTTCAATTTCTCTTTCAGGTTATTCTTAAAATGTATAAAACACCGTATAGATATTGCTTTATGAAAAACAATATTGAACGAATCAGATAAGGTCTTTTCTCCATCTGTCCCATAAGCTTGCAAGTTCTTTATCCCAGGACGTTCCTTGACTATTGTGTCAAAAAGAACCTTGTATCGATTTTTTCTTTTTTATCGTGTAATAATATGGGTCCTACCATTGCAAGACACTGAAACATATATTAAACAAACAACTCAAAAAAAATGATACTAAGCAGTTCTTTTGCATAATTAAGAATTAATTTATGCAATAAAACACTAAAATTAGATTATCTATAGAACGCTGCACCCAAAGTAGGTTAAAAAAAATCATTAATTGAAATTAATTAGAATAATGAAATATATTACATGCAGAAAACTCAAAGCCTTTTGTTAGTAATAAATAGTTGTTTTGCATAATTAAGAGATAATTATTATCGTCCCAAATACTTAAGTTAACTAACTTAATCAAAAAATTAATGTGAGAATGAACTCTGAATAAAATCTTCAGGTACAATCTAATCAGGTACAATCTAATCTACAATCAGGTAAAATCTTTGTTCCTAGTGGATTTTCTTTTCACTGGTTTTGATGTAGAGAGAGGAAGTTTGAGTGATTTTTTATACTGTCCTGTTAAGCTAAAAAAAAAATTATTTTAGCATAACATAAGGTGGTAAAAGAACATTACAAGAAAGATCTGCAGCATTAGGTGTAGCACAAGGACTGTTACTACTAACTCCACACACAAACTAATTTTAAATTTTTGATGAGTTCATCAACAGGTTTTATCTTCCCATTCGTTGACATTTGAAAAAGACTTTTGTCACAGCTTACTTCTAAAACCTTTTGGCGAAAATTTAACTGTAATTTTAAAGCTTCACGTTTTTTTAGTGGTGTCAAAAGGTTTAAGATTCTCATCAATTCTTCCATTCACCCAGAGTCCACCATTATCTTGGATAGTTAATAGCAAGTTTTCTTTTTCTAACACCCTATCACTTAGTTTCCTCCCTTTCTCTTCCACTGAATTTACAAACTTGTAAAACTTCCTTTTCCATATTTTACCCTCTCTAGCATTTTTCATAGCTATAACAATGGATTCCCTAGTTTGCCTATCTCTCCATAAAGCAGTTTTATTGGTATTGAACATGATCATGTTTTCAACAACCAAGTCTAATGTTTAAAGATTTAGTCTCATGAAACAATCAAAAATACCAAAAAAAAATTCTCAAATTCAAATTTAGAATTTTCTAAATACTTTATGTGATCATTTAGGTTTGGGATATATGATTCGACACCTGATTCAGAAAACTTAAGTATTTTTTTTTAATAAGAAATCATTCGCCTATTACTTAAACCTTCTTTCAGTAGTAAATCAAGTTTTAAATTAAGTTCTTGATTAGTTTCTTCCAGTAGTTGTTGGTTCATACACAGACTTCTGTATTTGTTTTATTTATTTAAGTACATTTAAAATGGGATGTGTTTTCAATGTAAAAGTGAGAGTGGGCAGCGACGGCAAAAAGTTATTTGTTAAATCTGCTAAATTTATACACAACCATCCAGTGGCAAAGATAAATTAAATATTTAAATTTTCAGGTTAGGTAAAGATTGTGAGATTTCTATTTCAATTGCGTTCATGGTCTATAATCGATTTATTGTGAATTTTGTTTTTTTGTATTTGTTAAAATAATTCAGGGATGTAGTCAGACTGTTTTATTGTATTATATCATACTTTAAGAATGCTTAGCAATGTTTTTAAAAAAAGTATTTTCATAAATTCCCTTCCCAAAAGATATTTTGCATAATCTTACTTGATAAAATCGATTTAAAATATCCTGTGGAAGTATTTTAACACAAATAAATTGATGATATTCCTGAGGTATTATATGGTGTCCAAGCAGAATTAAAAATTTCCGTAATTAAAATCTTGGCTACCACCTTTTTTGAAGGTACAATGTTAGTATGATATCTAGTCATTATTAGTTATCTAGTTTTTTAGTGGACCACCAGGCATATGTTCAGGCAAATCCATAATCCACTTTTCGGGGCTAGCTACATACATTGGGGTATATTGTCTATATTGACAAGACAAAATGGAAAAGCTGTCCCTAGTGGGCGCAAAGATCTTATATTTAAGTAGCAAACTTCTTTGAATATTGAATACTTCTTCTTCTTATATTTTGCTGTTTTCTTTATAACTATTTTGGTTAACAATAGTAAACAGCTTGTAAACAGATCAAACAGTATAAGAAAAACTTTCTTGTTTACGTTTTAAAAACAAAGCTATGTTTTTGTTATGCATGCTTTTTTTCCTGTATTCTTTTATTACGATTAACTTAAATATGATGCTGTACTTCCAATTTCTTACTACTATTAATAAATTCAATAGATTATAAGGATAGTTCATGACATGAGATTGTAACTTAGATAAAAATGAACTGGTAGCTCATAAATGGAGCAAATGCACAAGTTGCATTTTTGTGAGTTTAATTTCGACCTGGTTCAAAACTTCAATATTAATTTTGTGGGTGTAACCTTTCTTTTTGTTTAAATCAAGGAAGTTATGTTGAATAACTACATTAGAGAATCGAAAGAGTAGTTTCAATACGCCAAGTACTAAAAATAAAAATAGTTGTAGTTCCTGATATATTAAAACTTCCTCATTTAAATTGAATTTTTTTATTATAGAAAATTATTATAAAGAAATTAATGACAAATATTGCATAATGTTTGAAATAATACTGGTAATAACACTGCAAACACAGGTTAGTTTAACCTTAGCAGATAAGTCTACTTCCCAGAAATTTAATGGCTGAAAGCTTTCAGGGCGTTGCCCTTCACCCAAAAGTTGGGCCTATAGCGCCCCTCTATGACCCCCAAATGCATTAATAATAAGTTTTGCTACACTCAAGTTGCTTTATATATATCGCTTCACTCAATACATGATCTGGAAAACCTTCTGAAAAACTTCTGAGCCTGGCTACATCCCTACAATAACTTGGATATTATAAATTTAAAAAAAGCACTACTAGAAAACTTGAAGATTTTATTTTTTTGTTGTTGTATGGTTGTAAAATTATATATGTGTGTTATAAATTTCAACCATTGTTGTATTTTGTAGCAATTTTTTGAAGCACTTCCACAGCAAAGACTAGATATTGGAGATGACCTTCTCGAAGAAACTGAAAAAATGTTGTCAATGAGAGCTGATAAAAAATCAATCCAATGCAGAATATCGCGTGCCACAGGTAAAAATGTGTTGCTAAAAGATATTCATAATATTGCAAGAAAAATGGTTAGACCTAATAAAAACAATATTGAAGAACTTGTTAAGGAGATGAGAAGTATTCCTGGTAAATATATATACAATAAAATTGGGAAAGTACACAAACTTAAGATTATACCTTACAAATACAATGTTGTCAATTTTATATCTCTAGATACAATAGTTGAGATCCTGGCTAATATTGAAGGTGTGCTGAATGGCATATATTTCCAAGATAAAAGGATGCAAGCAATGTTAACAGCATTTACAGAAGTTTTATTGGTTGATGCAACTCATAAAACGAATGATTTGAGAATGCCTGTCTATTTCTTGGTAGCAGTAGACAGTAATGGCCTATCTGAATATTTTGTACTTGGATTGTACTGAATGAAAATATGGAAACAATAGATAAATGGCAAAACTTTTCAAACATTACAACAATGCTACCAATAAATTGGAAGTAATGATTGCAGATAAAGATATGACAGAGCGACAAAAAACACATTTTTGTAGAATATCCCCTCTCCAGTTATACAAATATGTCGTTTTCACACTTTGCGTTCGTTCAGAAGAGAAATAACAACAAAAATTTTTTGAATTTCATCTGCTCAAGAAAAAAATGTTAAAACTATTGTCGATGGAATGGGTTTATGCACAAACAGAAGAAAAGTATTTAGCATTGTATATCAAAGTAAAGACATTAAAAATTCAAAAAGTTACTAAATATTTTAAAAATAACTGGAATAATATTCGTAATGAATGGGTAGAGGGCCTTAAATCTTTAAAAAAGAACTTCAACAATAGAACCAAAAAATATAGTAGAAAGTTTGAACCAAAAGGTAAAAGAAGTAATAAGTAAATATTCAGGCTTGGTCAAATTTTTCAAAGAGTTAATGATGTGCTTTCAGTCATTCACAATTGACAGGAATTTCAAAGTTGCCCAACTTGTAAACAAAATTCCACTGACAACTTTCCAGGCTATGCCAGTACATCAACAATATCATAAGTTCTTAACTCCATATGCATTTAATTTTGTAAATAAACAATTTGAATTCATGAATCAAATAAATTCAATAGATGTTAGTGAGAATGCTACTAGAATCCCAACATCATATGGTATAACACTTGTCGAAAGTCGAAATAGATAAATGTAGGTGTCCGTTCTCTACATCACTGCATCTACCGTGTCGTCATCTATATAGACTTCGAAAAGAAAATACATTGCCATTGTTTGATGAGGGACTGTGTTTAAAACGTTGGTCTAGAAAATATTATACTCTTAGAAATTTACAGATGGATAAGCAGGTAACAAGTAATCATGTGAAAATAGATTATTTTGTGAAGCCTCTTGCTGATAAACCATTGACATCTAACCAAATGTATAGGAAAATCATAAGCATTGCTGGAGACATAGCAGACACTTGTAGTTTGATGCGACAAATGCAGTTTAAGATAGTAGAAGAGGCTTTAAAAGAAATGAAAAAGTTAATTGAGGAGGGAAGGATATTGCAATTGTTGAACTAAATGTTGGTGATCTAACAGCAGGTAGTTATTTTTATAGATGATATAATAATAAAGCTTTTAGCCCATTTTATTTCATTGCTCAATTTAAAGTAGTTTTGTCTACACAATAAAGAAAAATTGTATATTAATTTAAGTACCAGATGAAACAAATATCCAAACATAGAAATCTCAAAGAAACATTGGATAAACATGGCTGAATTGTTTAGAATTGATCTAGATATGGTATTTCGATATTTACGTTAGTGACAGAAGTGGAAAAATTTGATCTCCCAGCCTCTCTCGTAGAAAACGTAGATTTAGGACCTCAAGAAATAGGTAATCACAGGCTTAAGTACAAGAATAAAGTTAAACCTTAAGCCGTGATATTTTTTATATTCTTCTTTAATATTTGTTTAAGTGACAGGAGAGGAAAGAATTGATCTCTTATATTTTTTCTAATATTTTTAGATTTATTAAAACGAACAGAACTAGATGATTTATTAGTTATATAACGAGATTCTTTAGGATTTATAAACAAACTTTTTATTGTTTTCATAGTCTTTCAGTGTGAGTTGATCATAATAACTTTTGTTTATTATCATTACAAGGTGTCGAAATTTCAGCTCCCTTTTAATTTTTTCTTCATTTAACTTGAAGTTCGAATGAGTTAAAGTTGTTTTAACTAGATTCAAAATCCCTTAATAATCTTATGTTTACATTATCTTAGCAATATTCAATACTATGAATGACCAGGAACAAGCTGATATTGAAAAAGATGTTGATGAAATAAAAATAAAACAACCAATCTCTGATATGGATTGCAGAATCAGATCTTTGACGCTGGAGCAACTGTCAGAACGGCTTCAATCGGTCAGATGCAAATTAATTGAATTGGTAAAATCAAATAACTCATGGAGGATTGGGGCATACAAAAATGATCCTACCTCAGTTTTCAAACAACAAGTTCTGATGATGCATTATGATATAGGGGGATTCATGCAAGATCAGCTTGATGTAGTTTCCTCTTGGTTGAAAAATGAAAATGCATTAAAAGCTTATCCTTTTGACATAAAGTTTAAATTGGTGATGCAATATTTACTAGTAAAGCATGTATTTAGTTGCAACGATCACTTGGCTGCTAGATATCTTGACGAGGGTGGAAATCTTCAAAATCTTCGAAAATGCTACTAGGATAACGCCATGTAAAAAAACTCAGACAACCCTCCCATCATTCCATCTTTCAAAATCTACCAAAGGTTTGAAGCTAGTTGAATTCAAAAAGTCTATTGATTCATAAGTCTGTACCAGCAATGTTAAGCATAAACTTTGTTTTTTAAAACACAATTAATTAATTTCCATAATTTTTTAATTTTGTACTATTTTCTCTTAACTTTTATTAGTTCCCAAGCTCAAGTTTGCACCTAAAATACCAGGTCGCCCTAAAAGTAGCAATAATTCTATCATTGGTAATGTCAAATGGTCTGCTAAGATAAGGAAGCCGATTCCTTTTCAAGGTTTAAAACCAGAAATGCAGTCCAAAGTTATATAAAATGTATGAAGAATTAGAACGTGTGGTATATTGGTTGTTTTCGACTTTTAATGTTTTTTATTTTAGTGGTACTGACATGGCGTTGCAAGAGTCAAAACTTATTAAAATAAATGAATTTAGCTGGCCACTCAGTTCCCAGTTTGAAAACCCTCAAGTGAACATAAAGGTTCTGGGTGGATACTTGGAAATAAAAGCATATTTGTACTTGCAACATTTGATTAAGGGTTTCGCTAAAGAACATTTCGTTTGGAATTGTAAGATTTGCGAAACTGAATTGAGTACTTCAGAGTCTGTTGGTTGTGATAAATGTTTGTTT
>JAUELD010038543.1:0-10712 GCA_031471615.1 Aglantha digitale
TTTTACATTTGTTGAGTGCGTCCGTTTACATTTTAGCCCACTTTATGCCTTACCGAATTGTACTTGTTATTTCCATCTTAAAAATAGACGACGGCACAAAAAAAGAAGTAAAAAAAACAGAGACAAAATGCTATTCATGATATTGTATGGAAAAATGGTTTTCATGTTACAAAAGTCTGTCTGTTGCATAAAAAGGGTAAAAAAATTCACAAGGAAGAAATAGTAATAGTAAATTGTCAACGAGGAAGAGAAAATCGTGCCAAAAATCAAGCATTCCATACATTCTTCTAATTGTTTTTTTTTTAGAAAAACAACCGAAAACGATCATCCCACGATACAACAATTAGGTAAATTATTGGGTAGAAACTTGTCTCTGGTAGATTTAATTATGTAATAAAAACCTTTATCTGTTTTTATACAGATTTTCAAATTTTATTCCAAGTTTTCTTCGTTTGAATTATTTTATTCTACTTTCTTCTTAAGTTAATAGAAAACTGAATTTCAGAGTTAATTCAGAAATTATGTAAAAAGTTATTTTTCTGCGACGACGATACTAATAGGGTTATAATCGATTTGTATTTCAAGTAAAAACAATTAATTAGAAGTTACGTAAATTATAATTCTATGATGGAATCCAACCACGCAACAAGTTTTCCTATAAATAATGCTACGGATTCGTGATTTTCATACAAAAAATCAGTTTAAACTAATAATCTTAGAATGATGAAGTCGTTACTATATCTACAAGTTGTTTTGTATGCCACCTATACTGTAAGTTATTCTTATCTTATGTTATAATACCTAACTATGGGCGCTTTCATTTAGGCACAATTTAGCTACAATTGTAATACAATACAAGAAAGTACGGCGTTTATATTTTTCTATAATAATTCCTTCTCTTTTTTAATCCAGGAAGGTTTCTTCTTTAACTGTGATACACTACGGACAGCTCATAACGAAAAGAGAAGTGGCGTTTACTCCGTTAACTTACCCTCGGGTGCATTTCGTGCATACTGTGAAATGGGCGTAAATGGTGGCGGATACACTTTCTTTTCAAACATGGACACCCAACTGCTTACTCCAAGTGATATGTCGTTTCTTTTTAGAAAGAAGAATGATGTACTACTTCGAATATCGAAAACAGATGGCACTCAACCTTACACTGTTATAAAACCACTTAGCAATAGTCATAACTTATCTTTGCAGATAAATTCCTACATCAGCTACACTGAACCAAAAAATTCAAAATTGGGTCCTTACTTGTTCTTAGGAATAACACCTAAAACTTTGGCCAGCAACAAAAACACGCAAGGATTCATTTCTAACAACAAAACAATAAGTTTTCGTAATTGCGACGGAAATCCTAACAGTTATTTCGCATTTATTACAAACCCTACGGAGAACGCAGTTTCTAAGTACCACAAGCGAAATCGAACTTACGAGCGTAGAGGAGTAGCCGTTAAATGGAGACGCACGGCTAAACGTATGCCGTCATCACGACGTATGCCACTCGATTTCTTTTTACTGACAGAGTTGCATTTCGGTGGTTGCGGTACCTACACATCAAGCGACCGGTGGCTACAACGTGGGGCTGTTGCTACTGCTATTGGATTTCGTTGATATACGGGCTACTTTAATAGTCCTTACCCATAAATCGGAAAAACAATTTTTTCATGAATAACACTTCCACAATAAATCAGTTAATTGATTAAATCCATCCATAACTAATGATTATAAAGTTTCAATTCAATAGTTTATAGAAACGTATAAATTTTACGTTTACATTATAAAAACCTCTAAGATTATTCTTGGGAACAGCGTATTTTTGTATTTTATATGTGCCCTGCTTCCTACATTTGCACTGCATTAACTCTATATGTTTTCTATATACTACAAAGGGTAGAATAACAAAATCAATGTCAACTGGATAGTCGAACTCCTCTAATCGTCTTAGACAATCATTTCTCTGTAATGAAGATTAAAAGCATAATTTGTAATATCTATCTTAATGAGAGTTAGTTATGTCGAACAGATTTGGAAAGAAAAAACATTGCTCTAATATACTATGATCTGTGAAGGAAGCGAGGTAAAGCTTATAGAGACACTATGAGTGTCTTATTGCTACTATAACCCTTTTCGGTATGAAACATTTTCACATTATTCTAAAGAGTGGAGATATTTAATACATAGAATCATACAGCCAGCTAAGACTAGCCTTCAGTTTTACTGCTTTCTGGCTATCGTAGAAAGTCATTTCATTTCGTATATTATATTTGCTACAAATTGACCTTATGAACTGACTCAGTTTAATTGAATTGATAGGTCAAACTGATACAAAAGACTTTTGGAATACATTTTGGTACATTTGAAAGATACTACACTAGCTTTAGTCTATTATTATACTTTGTGTTTCATGCCTAATACATAAATATCGGTTATATCGGCTGACTCTCGACTCTTTTTTCTGAGTCTTATCACATCATTTGAAAAAAAAAAATGCTTTCCAAAAATATATTCAAGGAGGTAAATATTAAAAAAGTCTTTCTGATTGGTTTTAATTAGAACCCCCCAAAAGGAGAGCGGGTCATTTTAATATAAGTTATTTTATCGTGATGAAACCAGATGGAGTATCTTCGTCTATAAAACCGCTAAAATAGTATGACGTAGAAAACTATGGATTTCCTATACGATAATGTGAAGTAGTAGTCAAGTTTATAAGATAAAAAAACATAAGATTCATTTTGAACATATTTTTACAATAAAGAAAGAAACTTATTCCAAAAATATTTCACATTTTACCAGAAAAATTCATTTTAGCTAAGGCGAAAATAAGAAATGCGCAAAAAATCGATCAGTTTCAAGAAAACGAAAACAGCTCTCAAAATTATTTTTGCATATAAAATTCTTGTTTAATTTAAGAATGTTCTTTTTTTTCGAATAAAATTTGTTAACTTGGTTTGTTAATTTCGTCCTGTATATTGGTTCTAAAACCTGTGACTTGAGTATCCTTTAACAAGTCTAGACACATGCAAAAACACTGAACTATTAACGCGCCATTTAAAGAAACATCTTAGAAAAGAATACAAATCAAAGCAATCTTTAAATATGTCTCTTTAATACAACGCTTAATTCAAACCGTTCAACGAGCGGCGGAATTTGAGCATGTGATTATAACTGTTATTGAACAATAAGTAATTATGGCTAGTTTATAGCTAAATATTCACCAATGAATGGCTTAGTACATAAGGATTTGATTTAATGGACATCAAAGACATCATAGATACCCGTTCAACAACTGTTTTATTAATAACGATTTAAATATCTATAGCTAACAATATCAAAGGTGTTATTTAAGTAAATTAAACCTCTTTAATTATAATTATAGCCTTATTAGTGGTAATTATTTTAATGCTAAAAAAACATCGCTGAAAAATTATTCCCGTATTTTTTTGTTTGAAATATGTTTAGTTTTTTTCATTATTTTTATCGATGTTTGCGTTCTAAGAGAAATCTTTTAAGACTACTAGGTAATGGGATAAGAGTTTTGTAACGTGGTATTATTCTTACACGGGTCCTTATAATACTCATCCCAATGATACAAAAGCGTAGACAGAGGAAAACTGTGGAAGATATGCCATATTTGCATGACAAACGGTATAAGTGAATACGCTACGTATTAGAAGGAGTATTACTATGATGTCTTTGATGTCCAATACGTAGCGTATTCACTTATAGCGTTTGTCATGCCAATATGGCATATCTTCCACAGTTTTCCTCTGTCATATTATTTTAGCGGTTTTAAATGCGAAGTGAATATACTTAGTTTAAGTCTGATTCTTCAATTGGCAACTAAGATAATGCAGTTGTTTAAAAGTTATTTTTAAAAAAGTTGACCTAAAATATCAGAGCAATGGTATCATATATATCACTAATAGAGCACAGCTGATATCATATAAATCTAGTGTAGATATCACCATGTAAAGCGATGTAAGGAATTCGTGTACATATATAATATATATACTCCTTGGATATATAGTAATAGCTGGATTCGGAAGGTTTTCATAAAGAAATTGATCATTAGAATTTTAATGGAAAATGCATGTTAAAGACTACTTCAATTACCTACATGATACATTTATCATATTTAATAGTTGCCTATTATTAATTACTTCCTTACAACCTGTGTTTCTATTTGGTATATTTTTTTGAAAACTTTATCGTGTTTAAATATTTGTAGGCTAGATAAAAACGTATGAAGTTATTCAACTGTAAAATATTTTTAATTTTTTATTTGGTTAAAACTATAAAAAATTATCAATAGGTAAATTTAAACCAGAACCATTATATCGGACCCTTTTTTAAAAAAATTCATGAATGAATTATCCTGATTTTAAAGTGTCTGATCACAAAAAATTCGATGTTACCCTTTCAAAAGTCTATGTAATCCCTTTCTCTTTGTTTTAAAGAAGTTCCACTCAATCAACAAGTCGGCTAACATAATTCATTAAGAATTTGTAAGAGATTCAGGGGTTTAATGTGTTATTTAGAACAAGTCTGGCACTAACTAAATATTTTTCAAAATCAACATTCCTTGAATTTATTTCGTTGAAAAGAAAAACATTCTAACATTTTTGATTTCGAATTCATTTATATTTATATTTGATCTTCCTGCAATATTTGATCTCTCACTGAAGCGAAAAGATCAGCCATTGTTGTCACGCAGGTGTGTTATTTATCAAAAATATTTGTGCTTAATTTTTCTTCCTCACCTTCGATATTCGCAATTTAGTAATTACAATTTTTAGTTTAATTTTCACTAAAAAGTAACTTCAAAAATTCATTTTCTGAAAAATAGTTATTTTATAAGAAATTAGATAATGTTTTCGTGTTTTTTATAATAACAGATAGAAATAACGAAAGAATTGTTTGAAGGTTCGTCTATATTTTTTTTATGGTGAAGTATTAATTTTATGTTTTATTCGTTAATACGAATTATTGTCGTTAAATTTATCGTTAAAAGTCGTTCAGTAACGAAAAATGCACCAATACGAAGAAAGTTAAAAAGACACTTTGTACCTTTTAAAGACTTTTTGAAAGGACATAGACTTGTTTCAATGAAATCAAAGAAACAAAGTGTCTTAGTTAATATTTTAAATGTATAATCTATATAAAATAATATGAACGATTTCCGAGCGGTAAGTTCCCGTACGGCAACAAAGCGCTTTTCGACATTAATGTTAATGTTGGCTTAAACTATTTGTCCTTTAACCTCCTCTTTTATTGGTAAAATTAATCCAGTTTTAATTTAGTATAGTCATTTGTTAATTTGATAACGGGTCAACATGAATGAATTTACTAAAAGAACCGTGCTTTTGGATACATGTATCGAAGGATTACTTGTCTAAGATATGCTGCGAAATACTTAGAGAATATATCTATAATGTCTAATATTCTGAATGTTTACCTTAATCGTATTGTTTTGTTTTCATAGTTAAATTGAGTGACAAAAGCAAGTAGCAAAGAGAAATGGAAAAAGGAACGCTGCTGCTGTTACTGGAGGTCCTTTTGGTGATAGGACTTATAGAAGGTATTCATTGATTGCAAATATAGTAAAAACTACAATAAAAATATAGCGAGCCTTACTCTAGTATTTTTTTATAATTTTTTGTGGTTCTGTCATGCCTTTGCTTCGGTAGAACAGAAGTTAACACTATATATTTACCATATACACTCGTATTGAAGTTAGAAAAAGATAGAAAAATACAGAAATAAAGTCTAAAGTCTTTTCTGTTCACCAGTCATTGAAATTCCGCTACAACAGATTTTAAAATTGAGGCTATTGATTGGTTGAGTAAAATAAAAAGCGGCAATACCAAAAGCAGAAAAATTTAATAACATACAAGCACATGTACTCCACGAGGATCAAGTAGACAATATAAATTTACTTGATAAAATGAATATTGGTTCAATTGAATAGCTGAAGAACTGAAAATAACATAAGAGACCATTTTACCTTTTTCTGTTAAAATGGTCCAGTTAATAAGCTAAAAAAAATGTTTGTCTTGTTTACTTTCTTGCTGTCTAAAACCGTGAAAAATAATTATCTCACTACCGAGAATTTTAAAAAAGTCAATCTACTAAAACTTTAAACTATGTCTTCTAGAAAATACAAAGAAAAAAGGTCACTCAAGCAGGGATTGCAAGTATTAGACCTCAACACTTAAGATAAGATGAAGTTAAGTTTTTAAAGTTTCAAGAAAAATTGTTATAGCAAATGCATTTTTAGGAAAACCACATAGTCACAGTCATCATCACAAACATAAAAGGCATATTCAAAACAAACATAAAAGAAGTTTGTTAAACAATGTTCCAAAACTCAACAACCAAGCCAACCCATTTGTACAGGGAAATAAAAAATCTGAGTTACAATTTGATGCAGTAGTTCCTCCTTCAGCACAAGTAGATAATGATGGAGCGACTGGAGAAAATGGACTTTACCATGAAGCACCTGTAAATTCACCATCACAGCAAATATATATGAATGATGACAAAGACAATAACATAGACAATATGTATAATAAACTTGCTTATGTTTCACCATCTGAACTTGATGCTGCATTTAAGTTTATAAATAATAAGCCAGGTGATTTACGAACCCCACCACAAGATCTTCAGCAACCTGTACCGGCAACAGAATATAAGAAGTTATCTGTATTAAAAAATCAATCTTCTATTAACTCAGAAACACGAAAATCTGATATTGCTTCACAAACTGTTGAAGACAAGAAACTAGTGTACAATCCTTCTACAAATTCATACATGTATGGAAATGAGATTGGTACAGATAATGTTAATGAACCTATAGAACAGTTGAATCCTAATGAAATGGAAAAAAGTGTAGATTTAGGCGAAAAGTCAGGGACGACTGAATACCACTCACATGTTGATAATACGAACAGCATTTTGCAAAACTACTCATTGGATGGTGACAAACGATCTGGTGTGCCGTTACAAGAAGACAAAAGTCACATTCCTCCAAATGATACACATCCAGGTAATTCAAATTGTGTGTATATATATATATATATAGGTTTGAACCTCAGATGAATTCGATTTTGGTATTCTACTCATTCAAATATATATGTATAATAAATGCTATCTGTTAAAACAAAAAGCGCCCACTTTAGGATTCTATATGTTTATGTTCAATAGATGTGTGATGTAATATTTCTGTTTGTTTTGTGCAATATTGGAAAAATACTTGCATAGACATAATTTTACTGTTATTAAGTATAACATATTTTTTTAGAAGGTAAGCATATTCATTTGACAGATGATGCAGTGATTTACCACAAAGATAACGATCCTTCGTATTCTGCTGTCAGCCGATATCCACCTTATGTTTTACCAAATGGTACAAAAGTTCAAGGAAAGCCTGCTGAAAATAATGGTATTTTCTATTTTTTTATCACACCAGCTTTGTTAAGCAATTTTTGAAATTGTTCTTTCTTTTGGAAAGTAAAGAATAAAAATTTACTTAAAATATTTTGAAATGTCTTTTTGTACTACATAAACTTTGCCTTAAGTCGACTTAGATGGATAAATTCTTTTAATATTTGGGTGTTTTTTATATATATATACATCATATATTTCAACTTAAAATCTTTTTTTCTTTCTAGTCTCTAAAACTAGCCAAATTCAAAATAAACCTAATCTTTATCAAACTAATTATCAACAGCAATACAATCAACCACAAAATCAAGTTCAAAAGCAACCTCAAAGCTTACAAAATAATGTAGAACAACAAAAAACATATGGGTATCCCTATTTAACTTATCCCCAATCAAACAGTAATTCTGTGCAGCAAGGGAATATTAACAACAGCTCACAAACTGTAAACACACAACAACCTCAAGACACACTAAATAAAATCTTTCCTGATTTGACACAAATTGCTACACCTGGCTCAGAAGTTGGTCGCATGCCTGTTCTTGGATTTCCTAATCAAGTTCAGAGCAACAAGGTTGTTTTGCCGCAGACACCCTCTGAATTTAAATACTCTGTTGGTGCTAATAGAAGTACTTCCCATCCTAATACTTACCAGCAAGTGTCTAAAATTGGAGGTGGCAGCGATGAAGTAAAGAGTATGTCTGATGTCTCATCTAATGAACTAAGAAATTCAAGTACACATGCCAATGAGTTATCAACTCCTAGTATACAAGTTAGTCAATATCCTGTAACAGTGTTTAGTTTAGCAGGTTTCAAAGCAGGTGGCAATCAATTATTGAATGAGAAGCCAACATTGAAAGTCCAAGGGAAAACAGGTATTCTTATAAATTCTATTTCTTATGATATCGTTCAATTTGTTTTACCATCTAAATGAATAACTTAAATAAGTTGATTTATTGATTGTGGAATAATAAAAAATCTATAAATTCTTTTAGCTTCTGATGATGCAAGATGTGTATCTTATCCTAATGAAATATGTTACCAGCCTTGGATGCAACATCATTGTCCGCAAAAGTGCAGTAATAATAGCAGTAACAACAACACAAGTACGCTTCTTATTTTTCTTTATTATATGCAATAAACCATTGTTTTATAAATGATAAACGTTTCCACTTATTATTATATGATGCTTTTAGGCATTTTCATTGAAACATTTCTAGTTATTGTATAAACTCCTTATTGTTAAAAATTAATTCAAAATAGATTGTACGAAGACATCATGTCAAAAGACAACACCAGCACCGACTGAAATAAAAAAACGTATGTCATGAATTATATATATTTCTTGTAATATACACAAAAAAAATGTTTTTAATAATAATTGTTGTATAAAAATGCAATCATTTTTGTTTAGCTTGTAAAAGCAATGGTACAACCTACAATGTTGGAGAAACCTTTAACAAACCACCATGCACATCTTGCGTTTGTCAAACAAATGGCATCAATTGTTATACGAATCCCAATTGTAATATGTATGCGCAACCAATGCAATATAATTACCCACAAGTTACCACAACACAGCAACCAACTCGTAAGATCTGTGTACATTATCAATGTTTGTTTACACAAACTCTTTTATGTTCTTTAACTTTTTCTTTATCGGATGATATTCAGGTTAAAGTTTAACATAAGAACAAAGACTCAATTTGTTTCTAATTTCTTTTAGAATATTTTTGTATATATCCTGCTACTGGTGGAAATGCTAATGGCTGCTGCTATTTCCCATTTTATTACGATGGTAAAGTTCATTACCAATGTTTATCGACTGGTAATCAAGATTATTGGTGTGCCACTTCACCTAATTTTGACCAAGATCAAAAATGGGCAAGCTGTGGATGTAAGTTTATTTAGAAAGTTTTTACAAGGACTCAGTCTTAGTTATTACTATTAGCTACTACTTTTAAACCTACAGTATATAAGCTGTACAAGTTAGTTACTGCATTATCTAGGTGAAAATGTTTCTCCTAAATTTCAATAATTACCTTTAATAAATATTAAAATGTTTTAAAAGCTGTAGATAAGATATAACTGGTTATTTATATTTTTACTAATATTGTGGTTATAGGTCAAAAACCACCATGTTCTAACAAAACTGTTTCTACAACAACTTCTACTACAAGAGCACCATCAACTAGTGAGTAAAACTATCCTTAGACTTGAAAATCTTGGAAAGTAGCACCCTTATCTGTTTCTCAGAAAATAGACGGATATAATGCTCTTGTTGTGTCTAATTAAAAAACTGTGCAAGTTTTTACTGTGACTTTAATGTCTAAAGAAGACCCTGCATATTTGACAGTAGTTAAATACAGCTCCTCTATTATTCAAATTCACTATTGAAATATTTTAAACTGTTAATGTTATTAAAAACTGATGTTATTTTGTCTCATTGCTATTTTTATAATTTTATTTATTATTTTTTTAATATCTGGTTAATATTTTTAGCTTGTGCTAAACCACCCTGTCCATCTTCAACGACTACTTTATCAACAAGAACCAGTACTGTGTTACCTGCTACTACCACAACTAAATCAACAACAAGTAAGTTGAAATGGAAATTCTAAGCGGAAAAACTTTAATTTTTCATTTCACCAAAATTATTGTTGTAATTGTTTTTGTTGTAATAGTATATTATACACACAATATAGTAGATGCGTTTTTTGAATTCCAAATTTTTCATTTAAAGCAACACGATTCAATAAACATATTCCTTGGTGTGAATATATTAAAAAAACAATTTTAGGTTTCATGTACTTTTAAATACTTTTTCATTTTATTATCATCTTGTTATATTTATTTTTTATTTATACAGTTAACATATAATTTGTCTACACTTTTAGGCTCAACTTATGCACCATCAACCACCACTAGTGCACCCATTGGTTAGTAGCTACATGTTTTTACGTTACTTTTTCTACTTTCCAGTTTTGTGTGTGCTAGAAGTTTTATATTTAATTTAGTTTGTGAGCCATGGGGTGATTGGACACAATGCTCTGTAACATGCGGTGGTGGATTTATGCAACATTACAGGCACTGTTCTCAAAATGGTAACAAACCTTACATGCAACAAGAGACTAAAATATGTCATCCAGAGCCTTGTCCTCCTCCTACTACAGTAGCAACAACAACTAAAACAAAATCAACATTGATGTCCTCCACATCAACGTTACCTACCACTTCACCAACGACTGTAAAAACAACAACAA
>JAUELD010038576.1:1307-13453 GCA_031471615.1 Aglantha digitale
CATCAAGGTTAATTGTCAGTATAACTTACAGAGTAATTTCACTTTGAGTATCACTAAATTTACTATTTCAAAATGGCTGAAAATTTCTAATCCTGATAACTAGAGAACAAAAATAGATTTTTGCATGAAATTTTTCATAATTTACAAAACTCTTAAATAAAAGTCCACTGCATCTTATCAGCTTTGAGTAAAAAATTAACATGGTCATTT
The DNA here is from genome assembly GCA_031471615.1 of Aglantha digitale. Taxonomy (NCBI): domain Eukaryota; kingdom Metazoa; phylum Cnidaria; class Hydrozoa; order Trachymedusae; family Rhopalonematidae; genus Aglantha; species Aglantha digitale. The sequence goes on from JAUELD010038576.1 coordinate 1,518, forward strand.
CTCATACATTACCAAAACATATTCTAATTTATTATTATTAAATTATAGCAGTGTACATGTTCAGGTAATCATACTGTTAAATCTAAGTTAAAGACACTCCAGATAACATATAACAATTGGTAACAAAAAAATATTTGATAAAGCAAATTACTATACACCATGCAGGTCTGTTAATCAAACTACCCTAAAAAACAACTTCATACAATTCAAGGTCGACCTTATATGATTCAGATTCAGACCTTAGGTATATGCTAGCATTTTTATTTTGTGGAATGGCAGATGGATAGCTTGTTACTTACACCAAGTTTCGGAAAAGTTTACCACTCATCTGTTTGTAAGTTAGATACCTATTAAAACTTTTTTTCTAAGTATTTTCCATAGAAAACAACCTAAAAAAAACTTGATTACTAACTAGCCAAACCATTTTGAACTTCCAAATTTTAAGTCTGACTGATGTCAATGGGTAGGCTTTGTTGTAATCAGAAACTTACACATCCAGAAACCACAAAATCTCTTAAAAGTTTTTTTTAACTTTTTTATTATAACTCATGGTAGCTATGAATCTCCTCAACATATGGTCAATCAATAAGGCTTGCAATTCAATAAGGTGAAGGCCAGCAACAGTGAATGTGACATTAAAAATAACCTCATCCTTAAAGAGATTAATTTGCAACAATCCTCCAAACAATAACAGCCTAATGACAACAACGTAATTATAAGAAGCATCTTTATTTGTTTTTATATCAATAACTGTTTTAAAAAAAAGCACTACACTTTTTAATTTAAACATATTATTTAAACCATTATTACTAGAACATCTTCATCAAGATAAAATTATACAATATGAAAAATATATATAAAACTAAATATTTCTATATATACAGTTTTGAGATAAAGTTGAATAATTTATGAGTTGAAGTAACTTTTCTATAAATCTGAAGTCGTTTTAATAAAAAAATATCACATAAGTTCTCAAAGAGATTCTAGACTGTTTTAACAAATGAACTGAACTTGAAGATCTTCTTATCTTTTGATAAGCAGTGTTTATTTCATTAAAACAATTACTATTTCTTTCACATGATGTAAGCACTATAGGGTTGCATTTTATCTTTGGTCATTTTATCTTTTTGAAACAATGAAGATTTTAAATAAATGATAATACTGTTACAATGTATCATTGTGTCAATTTTGTTTCTGTTACATCTATTTTCTATTGCTTTCTATTACATATATTAACAAATAACTAAATCAAGATTATTCCTTTCCGCAGGTGTGAAAAACCGATCTTATTTTCAAGCATGCATTTAAAAACTTAAACAACAATATAACGATTTTCGAAGATAGTTTAACGTAGCACCAAAGTTTGACTAGCTAGCTTATACAGGTTTTATTGTAGCTTTTTTTTCCAACTATAAATTTAAGGTCCTTCCAATTAGGACCTTAAATTTACTTTCTTTGTAAACTTAAATTAAGTAAATAACAATGTTTTATGTCAATACTAACTTCATTATAAAATCAATCTATTAGCTAACAAAGAAAACCAAACCAAAACAAGGTTGTAACAATACTTCTTTAAAATAAATAAAGTAACCAGAAAAGTAAATACATGATTGATAAATAAATAAACACAAGATGTTAAAGTGTTTACAATAACAAATACTTCTTACCTACTCACAATGGTATAACTAATTCCTAAAGATGTTAATGATAAAGTGGTATGGAATAAGACTCCTATTGTACCATACTCAGCAAACACTTTCGCTAATTGTGAAGATTGACCAACTTTTTTAGTTAGTTTGTTATCGTTGTTGTTTGATTTTGTACCCTGTTTTGGTTCCATGTTAGTAGATGTAGCGTCTAAGGGTTTATTAAGTGGAACAGATGAGGAGCTTAAATTATGTGCATCATATTTAGAAATAGAAAAAGAATGCGGTTTTGTAAACTTAGCGTTATTCTGCACCATGAATGCTACCAACATTCTTCTATTTCCATTTAATGAGTTTCGACATGTTGGGTAAAAAAGTAATTTATGATACAAAGATGTTCTGTGAAGGAATTTGTAACTGTTCAAAGCCATTTATAGCTTATTGTCACTAAAATAAAAAAAACAAAAAAACATTAAGTTTATGAAAGCTCTGTATCAAAAAATCTTTTCGAATTACAGAAGCTCTTATTTTTTTGTTTTTAAGTTTCTTTTCAAGACAAAGATATGATAAACTTTACCGTAAACTTTATTTAGTATATATTTATAGTTTTTGAGTACACACATTGAAATAAGAATAATGTTTGTTATTTAAAATATTAGGGGTTGTTTTGGCTTCAAGACTGATGATGGAACTTAGATTAAAGATTTTATTGCTTCTTCTAGTAACTAAATTGTCAGTTTTGTTCAGGGTAATATTTGTAAAATTCAATTTTTTTATACATGAATAAGTTGGAAATTAGCTAGCTGATTAGCTAAAATAGGAAAACATTTGTTAAAACCACCAGTTAATTTTTTGCATTTTAATTAAAATTAAAAAAAACCCTGCATATCCGTACTACCACCCAGACACCATACACTATTTTTTTTACACTATCATTATTAACTATTATTAATGCTTTTAACACACTCTTATCTTATCTCAACTTCTTTTATAATCAAATCCTTTCAAAAGGATATAATTATATCTCAAAATTCTTTGCATATCTAGCTTTTACTTCTAGCTATATCTCCAGTTAGTTGAAATAAGACACACTATTTGTGCTACTAGTGCACTATGTATGGAATAAGAGGTGTATGAATCAGTCAGTTGGTTTAGGCTGTACCTGCATATAATAACAGAAAACAGTTTGTGTAAATATAGACAAGAATATATCTAGTTCGGAATGTTTTCACTTTGCTGATGAGTCCAGTTTAATCATTTCAAACCGTTCTTTTAAGCATCTAGTAAAATGTGCAAATCAAGATATGAGTAATAAAATTTCACTAAACATTTTAAATCAGGCCGGAGACAGAGCTATCCTATTTAAACTCAACAAAAATGCAAATTTAAAGTAGCTGATTGAAGCATAAATCAGCGCCCTTCCTTAGTTTTTAGCTGTCATATTATTATCATTGTGATCATGTTTCCAAAGATGCTGCTGCAGTTGCTTTTGCTAGGTCAGTTTTTTTCTTTTTTTCACAGTTGTTGTTGCTGTTATATACAGTGACGTTGTTTTGTTTATTTCGTCTTACGGTCGTTGCTTTAATTGTTGCATGTTCATGCTGTTGTCTTGGTGAATTTCTTTCTATCTTAAATTTGCATCTAACATAAACTTGTTAGGTGTTACGTTTCACACCTCAAATTTGTTTCTATCTCAAACTTGTTTATATATGTTATCTTATTTTTCATACGGTAAACTACTCTAATTTTAAATATCATCTAAATATGTGAAGGAGATAAATACAAGCAGCCGTGCTATATTAGAGAGTATATTTGGTATTTTTAATAACATGGATACATGTAATAAAAACTTAAGTTAATACATAAGTTACATAAAAGTTTATAAATATCCAAGTTACAAAAAGATTAGAATATATTAATTAAACCTTAGTTAAATATTGACGCAAAAGCTTAATTAATCAATGTAACTCGTCTGTAGTAGTAAGGCAGTTGAATTAAAAAGAAAATATTTAATCTATTAAAGTGATTCGTTTTGTTTAGTTAAATTTATCAGCTATTCTTCTACGGAGATTAAGTCAATACACGTGTCTCACATAGGTAACTGTATTTTTTTTGAAAAAACATTGAAATATTTACCAATGTAGCAGTAGTTACAGTCCCTTGATAAATTCCAAGTTCTATTATAACTTTATTAAATGTTTTTATAGCAGTAGTATTGGGCATACCAAAAATGTCTTCGGAACCACACTCGGAAAATATTTCCCCGGAAACTACTTTTTTCCTAATACTACTTTTTTTTGAACTTAATCAATCTAATGTTTAATTAAATAAGTAAATTGATGAATGTAGATGATATACTTAAACATTAAGGCACGTGTTTTTTAATTAATCCAAGATTAATTACCGTAGCTACACTAAACAATTTCTTTTTTTATAAATCTACTTCTGTTTAACTTGGGCTAATGTTGTGGCTACATTCAACATGGGATCTTGTTTAATATTTCTGTTGAAACTGACAACCATACCTCGAGGTCGTTAATGAACAAAATGAGCCAATGTTGAACGAAGTATTGCATGAAACATGATAAGTTATAACATCGTTCAACGTTTAATTTACGATGAAGTATAAACTAAGTATAACTGCTAACATGCTTATCAAATTTAAGGTGTTTGCCAATTGAAACAGCTACTAGGATGACCTAATCATTATGATATATAGAAATTGCATTGATTTTTAAACTAAAATTTCGATTTTGCCAATTAAGAACTGTAAATTGAAACTTTCCTGGAGTAGCTTTTATAAAGAATTAAAATGTAATCAATTTAAAATGTTAATCAAGTCAAAAAAAAAATTCGTTTATTTGAAGGAAATTTTTACTAAAAAACTATAAATTGAATTAAGTTGTGGCATATATTTACTATGTTGAATATACTTCTGACATATACTTGTCTGTCGAAGCTCGAATTACAAATATATACCTGCAGCTTTGAAGGAGATTTTGTGTGTAATCTAAGTTAGAGTCTTGAGTTTTCGTTACTTCCAAAACAACGTAGTAGTGATCTAATGTTTTTTTTACAAAAGTTAGAAAAGTTAGCTTAGCTTGGTTTAAGCTCTTCTTTATAGCTCATCTTTATTTTGGCTTTTTGATTAAAACATTTGATTTGGCAGTTTGAAAACCAGAAGGTTGACAGATTTATCACTGTTATTTCTACTTATTTTTATCTTTATAACCCATGCTCTTGCAAGTGAAGTATTGAATATATTTAAATTTTAAACCTAAAGTTTTATATGAATAGCAAGTATTAACATGAGTTTATGAATTATGAAAAATTTTAAGTTTCTTTAATGAGTTACAAATTGCAACTAAGGTAATTCTAGTGCTGGCAAATACTTTAGCATTAAACCAGTAAAAAATTGTAAATCATTGCAGGTTCTTGTAGCGTTTCTGCAAGTGTTCGCTTTCCTTCCTCAAGAAATTTGGGGTACAATTGTTTGATTCAAGGTTTCATTATTTTTTTCTTCATCTTTCGCCGTATTCTTCCTCGCCTTCTTTTTCCTTCTTCTTTTTTTTAAGAATCTCAATTTCGCATCAGTTTCTTCGTCGTACTTTCATTAGTACGACTTAAAATTATAGTCATATTAGAGATTTTGACAAATGTTTCATTAAATAAAAATGTCACCTTTTTTCATCGAAGAAAATTAGTAGAAGCTGAACCTAAAGACCACCTGCAGAGATTGGTGACACTTAATAGTTGGTGGAAAAGCAATTGGCCAGAGATACTACCATCTTCTTGGATGAAAAGGAAACAATAGCATGAAATTACACTCGAAATGTGCCCAACATTAATCCAAGTAGTATTGTATGTATTTCTACATATGAGCTAAAATCAATGGCGACTAATGTACTTAGGCCCTGAACAATCCGGTAGAAATCCGACTGATGTCTGAGCTGAAGTCTGACCAGAGGGAGAATCGTTTTCGTTGTCTTGGCAGCAACCAACCAGGGATGTCATTATTGAAGTTGATACTAAAATCAAATTGTCTTATATATATGACAAAAACGTTTTGCTAAAATAAATTCATAGTTGTGAATGTTTTTTTACTGTTTCGGTAAACGAAAGGAATTCTTAATAGTCACATCTATTCTTGTTACATCTTAGTATCATGAAGACATAACCAAAAACCAATGAACAAAAAAACTTGTTTATAACAAGTAGTGCAACACCTAAGGGATCTTTTGTGAAAAACTGAGACATCGGAGTTTTTTCTGTCACTGCTGCAGTGAATGAAGGAAGTGTTGCATTTATATTTTTGTAAGTGATACACTTAAATCTTATATCACTTCCGCCCTTCCCCGATATTGCCAGGACGGATTATTTTTTATTTAAAATCGGAGTATTGGGAAACAGGTTTTACAAAGATAAGTCGCTTGCGAGCAGCATGTATATAAACCAATCAGAATGAATATAAAAATTAACAACTGCCGCCACTTTTTTGAAATTAATAATTACGATTTTCCAGCTACTGTAGTTCGCATCAAGAAATCAATGAACTTCTTCCACAAACACAATTATAGATTTTTTTGAAAGACAAGAATTTTTCTTGCCTGATAATCATGAGTACTATTTTAAAAGACAGCAACAAAATAACAGATCAGGTATACTAAAATATGCAATCAAAATTTGTGTACATTTTTTGTTGATTATTTTATGTCCGGAGTTTGACTGACGTTCTAAACGAAAATAGTAACCAAAACGAAAAGAGATTTTTTGTGTCGTTAATAACTTAAAAACTTTAATAAATTTTTGGCTTCTGATTAAAGATACTTATTTTTCAAATATCTTTCTAATTATATATTTTTTATAATAGTTTTACTTGTTTAAATGGAATGTGTTGAAAACTTAGTTTTTGCTAGTTAAACTTAGCTAGTTTTGTAAAAACGTGAGTTTTCCAAGTTTATCAAAGCAAAATAAAAAATCCATATATCAATTTTTTGAGAAGTTTTTTCTAAATAAATATATTCATTGGAATCTATAATCTATACTTTACAGTTTCTCTTGTTGTGTTATGATTTATTTAATGATACAAGGGAAAAAAGAAAAAAAATCAGATAAAAACTTACACCATTGTTTTTTCTCTTTCAATCTTCCAAATCAAGTTGTTCGTAAAATTAAAACAAAGCAAAGTTAGAAAAAAGTAAAAAGAGTGATAGAGACTTTTCTTTTACTATACGATATAAATACTTTTTCTCGATTTAAATTTTATCATGAGATAGGGAACATATCAAATGACATGGTCACATATCGAAATTTATTTTTCGCAGCGGCTATAAAATAAAAGCCTTTTATCATTTGAAAATTAAAAAGGTCAAATAAAAACTTAGGGATCGTGTCCAGCTTAATCGTAGTACCGAAAAAATGATACAACCAAACGTTACCAATAGTTCCATAACTAATTTTATTGCTATTCGTTACCGAAGTGTCAAAATACTAAATAGAGATTACCGATGTAAAACATGTTTTACCGATGTTTATCAACTCAAAGTTTATAATTTATTAACTCCCTACTGCATAAAATGTAAGAAAAATCAAAATAAACAATCATTGTTTTATTTGCTTTATCAAGGAACTTTTTTTGTATAGAAAAGATTAAAATACTCAACTTTCAAAAGATTTGAATGTAACAAATTTTTTTTTAATTTTTGATTTCTCTTTTTGTGTTTAAAATTATATTATATTAGTCCTTTTCAGGAGACAGGAGCACGCACATTGTTGTGTGGCGAATTTTTTTTTTTTTTGAATTTAATAACTTGTTTGTTTGAAACTAAAACAGCTACAACGGATAATAATGCAAACAAAATTTAATCATGACGCAATTCGAATTTGTTTTCTTAAGAAATCAAAATTTTTATTTCATTACACGGGTGTAATTGAAAATATTAAACATAGAGAGTAAATATCTTCAGATTGGAGAGGTAAAAAATATAATATTAAAGTACATATTTAATCTTTTAAATTAAATACAAAAAAACTAACTGCAGAAAATAATTGTTTTGACCTATAAAGATTTTTCTTTTTGTAAAATTTGTTTTTAAGATTTACGTGAAAATAATATTCCCTATAAGAAAGTGTTGTTTAAAATATTGGTCGCCTTATCCAGGTATATTTCATGAAGTTTGTATAAAATATTGTCCGTGTTAGGCAGGTGGCCGTCTTATACAAGTCTTTTTCCTATGTAATTTAGTTTGGGCGGGATTGAAGATGGCCGCCGTAGCTGAGTGGTTGCCTTATAGAGGTGGCCACGAAGGCAGGTTTGACTGTATTATTAATGACAGGCCTGGCCATATAATATGCAGCTAGTTTTGGAAAACTCGGAAACATATGATAATTATTTGCCAAAATTAAGGTTTTGTTTTGTCACAAAAATATTAGAATAGACAAACCTTTGCATATAAACATATATCAAATATCATTGATATACCTAACAAAATAACGACCGCCTGAAATTGTAAATGAAGTTAATGAAATAATATATCAAGTTCACTCCATCCTCCATGTCTTGAAAGCACTTTAATATTATTTTTGAACCTTTTTTTTTTCATTTTCTTTCTAGCAAAAAAATACAATAAGCTGTCATGACTTTAAATTTTTAATTTATTTGATCTTTAATTTTTTGCAAATCCACATGTATTCTTCTTCTTTTCAAGGGTGATGTTGCGCAAAAGAAATTACATGGCTCCATCAAACCTGGCAAAACTTTAATCAAAGAGAATATTAACAATTCATCAGAAAAAGAGTGAGAGTTTATGATTTCTATCCTCTTTGAGTGTATCCTCTGTGTTGGGACTGTAAGGGTCTCTGATGGTCCTTGTTTTTCTCAACTTTGACATAATATCAGTCAGGCTTCAGGCCTTTTTATAGCTAAATATTTAGTCTTTTCTCTTCAGCTTAGATGATCTTGTGTTAATATGTTTGTTCTATCTAATTGATTATTATTAATTATAACATTGTTATTCAGATCTTGGTCATTATCTGATTTTGATATTGGTAAACCACTTGGCAAAGGTATTATTGTTATTTGTTTCCACCAGGTAAAATTACGATAATTTAATAAGGAAAATACACTATGAAGGACCTTTAAAATACTTAGGACAATATTTATTAAACTTTAATTGACAATTAATGACAAGATATGCTGTGTAGGCTAGAGAAAGTCATTGGCTAAATTGAGAATTAATTGGATTCGCCATTCGTGTAATAATAATATTTCTGTAACATCGTTTTATTATATTTCTGAATATAACAACCATATACTTATATAACAAAATAATGTTTGGTTGGCAAAATTTAAAATAAAACTCAGCGTTTGGTTTTAAGTTATATTGTGTGAATTTAAATCTATCAAGAAGGAAAATAATAAATGCTTTACATGTGTGTAGGAGGAGAATCAAGTGTTGTATAAAAGTTGATATAAATTGATTTTATCTAGGTAAATTTGGAAGTGTGTATCTTGCAAGGGAAAAGAATAGTCATTTTATAGTTGCGTTAAAAGTAAGTGTTTTTTTAAGATAATTTTTTTCGCAATAATATAGTCAATAGTCTTCTATTGTTATTGACCTAAAAAAGTATGACTCAATGTAGAACATTTTTATGAATTCTTACATTATTATGCTTGTGCTATTATTGGCGCTAATGTCATGTTTATATGTGGAAAAGATTAAGATCACATTGTTTTATTATTTCTTATGAATTTATTTTTGAGTCGGCAGAATTATTTGAGAATTTTAATGGTTTTAATCACTATCACATTGAAATGTTTCACAAATCACAAATAAATCAGAAATTAAAAACGCATTTATTTTCTCCTTCCCCAATAATAATATTATGACGTAAAGTATTTTTTTACAGGTTTTATTTAAAACACAACTTGTGAAATCATGCGTTGAACACCAGCTTCGACGAGAAATTGAAATACAGTCACATTTAAAGTAGGTTTTATTTTCATTAATGCAACATCTTTGTAATGCAATAATGTTAAATCTAACTTGAGTTTCTACGTAAGGGAAATGCTAAGATAGCTGTGACGTTCTTTTGAAACTTCATATTGTTTTTCTCATTTCTTTCTCCCATTTTAGACATCCGCATATATTACGGTTATATGGCTACTTTCATGATACTAAAAGAGTGTTTTTAATTTTGGAATTTGCACCACAGGGAGAACTCTATAAACAACTTACATCTGCAGGAAAATTTGACGAGGAAAGAGCAGCTACTGTAAGAAATTTTTTTTAATTTTTTTTATCAATTTTATTTTCACATCATGTACTGTAAAAATATTATTTATTTTCATGAATTAATAGGTTATATTTTACAGCCATGCCAAACATTTTCAGGTTATTAAAACTTCTGCAATATTTAAACTATATAATGCTATGTTACAAGTTTTCTACATTGTTCTTCCATCTATCATCAGACTATATTAAAGGTAGCCTGATAATTCTTAACCCAAAGCAGGATTCTTTGTGTGAAAGTATTTGTCGTTTGTATAAGAAGTGATATGGCTTCAGTTGCTTCCAATGCACAAAATACTAATAATAGTATATTATATAAACACAAGATGTTTTATCAAAATCTGATACTATCCATTTTTTTTGTCTATTTTTATCATTCTATTGTATTGTTTTATTATAAGTCTCTTGATTCATTGTGAAGCAGCCTATTTTTTGTTGGCAAAAATTATAAACATTCAATATGAAGATATCAGCGCAAGGGCCATCTGAGAATTAAATTGTCAGTAATTATTCACATAAGTAAAACTTAAACATTCAATGATGACAATACTTGTTACTCATTGGAAATGTGTTCCAGTGAGCTGATTCAATGAAGATATCAGCGCAAGGGCCATCTGAGAATTAAATTATCAGTAATTATTAACATAAGTAAAACTTAAACATTCAATGATGATAATACTTGTTACTCATTGGAAATGTGTTCCAGTGAGCTGATTCAATGAAGATATCAGCGCAAGGGCCATCTGAGAATTAAATTATCAGTAATTATTCACATAAGTAAAACTTAAACATTCAATGATAATAATATTTGTTACTCATTGAAAATTTGGTTAAAGCAATATTAGTGACTACCAAAAAAATTCCTATATCGGTGAATCTGGCCTAAAAGATTGATTTTTATCCAAGTGGTGCAAGATCTTATAGTATGTTTGTAATGTTTATTTCTTTTTTTCTTTTAGTACATTTCCCAGTTAGCATCTGCATTGGAATATTGTCATTCAAAAAAAGTAATACACAGAGACATCAAACCTGAAAATCTTCTTCTAGGAATGAAGGTATCTAGTTTATACAAAGGGTGTGGGTTGAGAGTTCTATCCATAACAAAAATTACTTGTAAACCTTTCTGTGTCCTGCATAGGTTTGACTTGATATAGCAATGTATATTATCAATTATTTACCAGTAATGATTTGACTTCGTTCATCTCTATTGTATGTGATTTTTTAAAATATTCAGTACATGCTCCATCATTTTTTTTTTAAGGGTGAATTAAAGATATCAGATTTCGGCTGGTCGGTCCACGCTCCTTCTTCAAGGTTTGTAGAAAGTAACTTCTTTATAAATTTTCACATTTTTTGTTTCATTTTTACTGTTGTTAAAAGATTTTTGGATTTGTTATCTAGGCGGACTACACTATGCGGTACTTTGGATTATTTACCACCAGAGATGATCGATGGTAAAATGCATGACGAAAAGGTTTTTGTACTGTTTTTTTCTTCCTTTTTTTTGTGTTTATAGAAAAGCTTTTGTCTTATTACTAATGACTTACAACACGCTTATTAAATGTCATTTACAAACCATTTGTTTTGTCAAAGGTGACTTCTCTCTCCGCTGTCTTTAAGCGTGTTTATAAAATGATTGGGTAATGATTGGTTATTATTGATTTCCACATAGGTTGATTTATGGAGTGTGGGCGTGCTGTGTTATGAGTTTCTCACCGGTAGCCCGCCGTTTGAAACGCAAAACCATGATGATACATACAAGCTTATATCAAGGGTAAGTTCTGTTGCTCACACTGTACATTAGCAGATTTGGGTGTGTGTGTGTATCCTACTTGCTAATTGCGAAGGGGTGTAACCTTACAACTAAAATTATTTTTTTATTCACAAAGTGTTGTTTTTTTTATAAATGTTTGTGTTGATAAATTCACCTAGACAGTTTTTACAAATATGTTTTAGGTGCAGTATACGTTCCCCTCACACGTCAGCGAGGGCGCACGGG
>JAUELD010038598.1:0-13450 GCA_031471615.1 Aglantha digitale
CTACTTGAAATATTTTCAACCTTTATAAATCAACCTTTTGATCCCTATTATGCAAAAACAAATTTTTTGGGGGGACCACACCTAGTGCATTAAGCATCCCTTATTTTGGCCTAATTTCATGCAAAAGATGTTTTGTAGCTTTTTCGAAAAACCTCTTATTGGGCCAAAATTGACCTTTTGGTCAAAATTAAGAAGTTTTTCAAAAAATCAAGCTTTGTCACTTTGTAGTGTTTATAGTTGCCTAAATCCATGCAAATACTCAGCCAATCCTGTGAAAAACCCATAACAGAGAGATGAACGGACTGACAGACAGACGGTCAAGAGTGAATTTATAGACTCTGTCGACTGAAGCCAACTTATAACAACCACGAACAATGTGTATTATAAAAATGTGTAATATTATTTACTGACTGATGCACATTTTAACTATAAAACTTAAAAGACCATAAGCATGACATCTTCCACAATGTTCTACTTACCTCCACCTTGCATCATCCTGTAAAACTTGGCTTCAATGTGTAGTTGAGGATGTTTAGATTTCAAACATTCAAGTTTGATTGCAACCTCCTCATGACTGGTAATGTTAGTGCCTAAAGAGAAACGAAATTATGTTCCAATTCAAGTACATGAGAAATAAAAATTAATTTTCCTACCGGTTTCTCCAACTTTTTTAAATTATTGATCACTTTTTTGGGTCTATTTAGCCAACGTAGGAATTTCTAGGACTTTCAGTGATAAACCACCAAAAAAAAACAAAAAAATCATATAATGTTATTAATTAAAGAATGGTTACCTAAGTAAATATCTCCGAAGGAGCCACTACCAATTTTGCGACCAAGGCGATATCTTCCACCAACACGTAATTCCATCTTGTTTTTTTTAATTATTTTCTATCTAAAAACAAAAATATAAAACTTAATACAACAAGCAAAGAAAGAAAATTTTGAAATTTGTATAAATCATAATAGAAGTAATAATATTGGATATGACGAAATAAGACAAAAACTTTTTTTTGTTTGCAATGACTTTAATTTAAGATTTATTTTAAAATTTAAGAGAAAATTTACTATATATATAACATAAACAGGCAGCTATCGAAAAACATAAAAATCATGTTTATTTAAAAAAAATTAACGTAAAATGAATGAAAACTTGTGCTGGGTGGATTGAGTAAGGTTTTTTATCAAACAAAACAAAGCCAAACTTAATGAAGAATTAAACATATTGAATTGAATATATTATTGCTGAAATCAAAATTTTTATACTTACTAATTGGGTAAATAACATACTCATTTCATATTATAGATAAAATATATTTATTAATACGCTAAGGATGATATGTAAATATGTAAAAAGGGTGGTGTCATTATCATTATAATAGGTAAAGTCTATTATTTTAATACAACTAGTAGATAAGTTTACAATTTTTCTACAAAACCTTACTATGGTTTACTGTAGTATATGGTTTACTGCGGATATGAAAACAACATCAACAGAAGCAGCCTTTTGTTTCAGGCTTTTGTATGATACCGTTTCAAATAGATAAAGATAAATTTAATTTTTTTTCTGTCAAATTTCACTCTACCATTATAACAACAAACCTTGAAATATCATTTACAGAGGTTACAAACACATCACAATGTTTACTAGGAAAACCATATAAAAAAGTTTGATGTAGTTAATAAAGCATAATAATCATCGCCCACTCTTACTTCCCAGAAAGAAGTTTAATTTTAAATTAATTACACTTAAATTAGATTTTTCTGATTATACTAAGTACATTAAATTCTCTTTAATAATAACGATTGATTTTTAATTAGTATTGTAAAACTTTTTATATTAACTTATGAAGAACATAACTCATTATTCTCAAGCTAATTCAGAGTTGCTGTTCGCCAAGGCAATCAGAAGTATCAGAAGGATTTTGGCCATTTTCTCCCCTTATGGAGTTCCTCCCGTCAACTGTCATCAGCCTTTCGCACTGTTTTTTAACTTTGATTAAAAACCAAACCAAACTTTTAACTTCACACAAATAATAACTTTTTCAGATAAAAAAGTAGTTCCCATGACAATTTTATGAAATTCTCAATTATATTCTTTTTTGTTGGAAACTTCAAATTATAATATTTGAATCTTAATTCTATCTTCCTTGGGATAAATTTTAGGTTATTTTAAAAAAAAATTCATATTATTATATATATTTGCTGTATTTACTATTTTCTGAAAGAACCTAAAACTCACAAAAATCCTATTTTAATATCCCTATTAGTTGCAGTGGTTACGATTTTCGTTACGTTGTTGCTGCAGAACTTGCAGAAGTTTTTTCTTTTATGCAAACATGACAAGATTTAATAAAAAAATTCAACATGATTGATTCAAAGGAAAGCAGTTATTCAGAGACCAAAAGTTATTTTGAAGAGGACTCCTCAAAGATTGATGTTTTTATTACAAGATTATACTGCAATGAATCAGAGCATACAGAAGAAGAATTAAGCTTGCAAACAAACACTGAGGATTCATTTAACTTTGGATCCCAGTCATTTAGAAAACCTTCTCTAGCGTATGCTCTGGATGTAGTATTAGAATATGATAAGAAGAAGCTAAGTACTGTGAGAAATGTAAAATATTGGATGAAAAACTTAACCAGAGAACAATATAGCAGAGCATAAAATCACAATGTTTTAATATTTTTGTGGTTTTAAATGAATCTTTTTTTGTTGCATAGTATTTATTTACTCTAGATTAATTTATTCAAATATTCACGTTCAAGCATATTGAGAATTAAATATAAAATTTCTATATTCTCTTTTCAAAGTTATAAATAAAAGTGAAGTGTTTACATTTTGATTTACACAATTTCTTAGTTCTGTACAAGTTTATATTTGATTTTTTTAGAGAATTCAATGATTCAGCTTTAGTATAACATAATAATTGAAAAATATCTAAACTGTTTCGTAGTGTTTTAATTGTCCAAGAGGAATTATTAAATATTGTTGATTTGTCCAAAAGAAATAAAATTATTAATAAATAGAAAAATATTTTAATATGTAAAGTATTTTTATGTCTGCAACGTCTATGTCACGAAATTGTGATTTCTCCACTGTGGTTCCTTTTTGGATCAAACTAAAAATGGGTCTCCTTTGTCCAAAATGGATCATTTCTAAAAAAAAAATTAACATAACTTTTTTTTTCACTGTTGTTTACCTGTTTATGTTAAAGCTACAATTTTTTCCCAAAGCTTAGTTCCCCTTTAAGGTAAGATTTTATATTTTATACTCACATATTTTATTTGAGACACAACTGACAGAAAAAGAGATATGTATATGTTCTTTAATAAACCTTATTATTATTATTGCTTTATTTTGATTCGGTTAAAAATATACATGTATAAGATAAAAGTAACAATATATAAAAGAAAAATCACAACATATTTAAATGATTGGCCTATCTAGACCGAATAAAAGTGTTAAAATATCGTAAATAAGTTAAAAATATTATAATGTTATAAAAGGTGCATAATTAATAAATAAATAAATAAATAAATTAACAAGACAGACATTAAATTAATTATGTACAAAATAGATGTATTATTAGAATACAATTGATTTCTGAACAATCTAAGCAGCTATGTTAGAAAAGCCAACACCAGGTATAAAATCTAAGGATAATCTACATGGACAAGAGTCTGGTTTCCAAGTTTTTATCTTTACTTTAAACCCATTTAGTGTTTTTAAATTGCAAAATTTCACAATTTCCAGGATATGTTTATCAAATTTTAAGTCATTGTCAATAGTGACGCCCAACAACTTCACTTTCTGACTTTCCCAAATTTTATCCTTACCAACTTGGACCCACAAGTGTTCAGGTTTATTCCCAGAAACTAGCAGATGACACTTAGAAGAATTTAACTTCATGTAATTGTTTTCGAACCAGGCAATGGTTCGAAAAATAAATCATTAAGGTAAATATTAAAAAGTAAAGGGCCTAAAACTGATCCTTGGGGCACACCTTGTAGTAATTCAGTCCAGCTACTAAAAGAGTTATTAATCTTTATGTGTTGCCATCTATTCGATAAAAAACTTGAATTAAGGTTAAAGCAGCCTTGTTAAATCCGTATGCCTTAAGTTTTGCTATCAGTAGTTCATGATTAATTGTATCAAAAGCCTTTGAAATGTCCATCAGAACAGCACCAGCAAAACCCTTTTTATCTAATATAATTTTCCATTTCTCAAGTAGAGACAACAGTGCAGTTTGAGTGCTAAATCTTTTTCTATACCCACAAAGAGAATTTGAAAGACATTTTACGAAATAAGAATTAATTTGTTTTTGCATTAACCTTTCAAAAACTTTTGATACGGAGGGTAACACACTTATTGGTCTAAATTTTTTGACAGAAGATGAATTGCTGTTTTTGAAAATTGGGGTGACATCTGCCAGTTTAAGATCATTTGGAAAACTACCCTTCCAATTATTTGTTGGTTCCAGATATTTGTCAAAAGAGGTTTCTTTTAAACATTTAGTTGTAATATTACCAAAAGTTCCCATTTAATTAATCTAAGAAATTAATCTAATTCATTAATAGAAATGACACTTGGATGGTTCTTAAACTTCTCAATGGCAATATCAATAGGAATTTTCAGGTGAGAGGTACTACTTATAAACATATCGTCACAATTTAAGTTAAGAGATATAACTGCATTCTTAAAAAACCCTCCAAAAGATTCAGCAATTTGACTATCATCTGTTATGATGTGATTATTTTCTACTAAAGTTATTTATGAAGAATTAGTTATCTTATTTGAAGGAAAGGTTTAAGAGTTTTCCAAAAAGTTTTTTCTTTTTTATAGAGTTTTTCACAAAAATTCTTTTGCTTTTTAAATTTATTCTGATTCTCTAATGAAGAATTTTTCAAGTACTTTGTCCACAACTCTGATCTCCTCATAATAGCTTTAGTCACATAGGGTACTTGGCTTCCTCTGACTAATTTACTTTTCATAGGAACATGAATATTAATTATGTCAAGGAAAATATTGTGCAAACATTGATAATCAGTCAATGAGTTTTCATTTGTGCCATTTTTAGATCTTCTCTAAAAATCTCAGGATTGAATTTCTTGTAATCACGATACAAAACATTTTTTGGGGGAGCTTTTTTAAATTTAGTTTTCATAATTGTTGTGACAAGTTTATGATGATGAGAGATTCTGTTGCAAATACCCTTGTATTTTGAAAGCTTAGAGACTTGTTTGTGATAATAAGATCAATACAGCTTGGATTTGTTGTACTCTTAAAGCAAGAGAACACAAAAATTCTTAAAGTGAATTTTTTACATTATGTCTGAAGTGAAGAGAATTCGCACTTCTAATTCGCACTTCTTCTTCTAAAACTTTAGATTTTCGCTGTATTCCTACTTCGTGCAATCGAAAAAAGGAAATGTTTACCTCCCATTTTATCTATGATTTGTTCACACTATATAATGTGTAATCATGCATTGATATGTAAAAAAAAGGTTTTCCAAACATAAACAGTATTTTGAGTAGTAGTGTGACAGCATTTAGTAGGGGCATCAAAAAGTGCGAAAAACTTATAGAGACTAAACTATAAAAATCATAGCCTTATTTTTGATAACATGTCGAAACAATAAACAGCTAGGCTGATTGAGCCTAGAATGAATTTGACTAGAGACTAACTATTTTAAGTTCACATAAATATCAAGATTATGAGACAGCAGAATCTTACCAAAAACATTTTATTAACACTCACTTATTAAAATACCCCATAAAATGCTGACACACTACCCCTTAAAATCTGTAAGTGAAATCTGACTTATGATGTTTATTATTCTTTTTTATGTCTTAAATTAAAATAAATGTCTCTACTAATAATAGGTTTTTTGAAGAGATAAATGTACTTCTGTCAATAAATTATCACTCATGTTAATTTAAACAGTATAATAACACAGCACAATAACTTTATATCTTCTCGCACAAGACAAATGAAACCTCTCACTGCTGACTGAGCTTTTTCAGTTTTAGTTTAGTTTTTTCTTCAACATTCTTCGACTTTTATAATACCTACTGCTGCAATTCTGATACGAAGTCCTTCACAAAAAGATATTGATATCTAGATACAGCTATATAATCCACTGCAATTTTTTATTTTGCTTGTTTCAGACAGGTATTACTATCTGACAATAAATACCTATACCAGGCGTCGAATTTTTTGTTTCTTTTAGTTGCTGTTTATGTTAAGAAAAAAATCATAAAAAACTATTCCGAAAACCGATTTCCTTTTCATATATGAGCCAAAAAAAAAAAGAAACAAAAAGGAGAAAATCAGAGTATTCCCGTGCCGTAAAACGAATACCGTATAAATCTAGACTCTCGACTACATATTAAAGGGCGACTTTCCTAGTCTAGTAATAACACTAGCTATAACTTGCCAAATATAATATATATCGTAACAACCTACATAGTTTAAGAGACCTGTAATGATTTTTTCTGTCTGTTACTACTATTCGCTGTCTATTTTATTTTCAGGACCAGAATATACACAGAAACCTAACCTTTGGGACTTACCCTTTTCTGTTCATGAAAATAGAAAAGACAGAGAATATGTTTAGACAGAAAATATCACCACAGTCCAGCATCATATGATATACATCATGTAAAAAACAAGATGGAGTATAGAAGAAAGAAAGGATTAATATACAGGTATTAAAGCAGTTTCTCATTTGCAGAAGGAAAGCTATCACTCGCATTCATTCATACATTCGAATAACCTTGTCGTGTATCTGCGATTGTTAGCTGTCCTTCCACATTAATGCAGGGGTAACCTTAATTCATTAATTTCTCATTTGATTTCATAGTGAGTAGTTCTGGTGATTTGGAGAAATTTCTTATTAATTTTCTACATAGTCAAGCACCTAAACGAATGAAATATCTACTTGCCCTTATAAATAAAAAACGACTAAAAATATTGCTAAATAGTCAAAATCTATTATTGATTATTCCAATTTTAAAAGTTAAGGTAATTTAGTTTCTTTTATTAATTGATTGATTTTTGAAATTATAAATCAGTAGCTATATTAAAGAATATAACAAACAAATAAGGAATTCACAAAAATAAAATTTAAGGAAAAATAAAGAGTATTCAAAGAATGGGAATATAAAGAATATCAAATAAATCAAGTATTATTATTAAATTGCTTCTAAACGAAACAAACGGATAAAATAGAATTATTCTAACAACTTTGATGTTTTCAACGAGCTTAATCTATTTTGGGATATTTTTAAGCCTAGTTTATTTTCAAATTAACATTTCTAATGGTAATTCAAAAATACTACTTATTGAAAAAATTAAAGTTTACAAACTCTATTTTATTTTTATTAACATCTTTTAAATTACCTTACACCACCTTTAAAGGTAGCTACTATAAGACTTTTAATCGATAGCGTATATATAATCTTATATATACTTTGTGTGGGACTGGAGAGGACCTGTGCGAAGCTGAATGCCCTAAGTATACAATAAGACATTTAAGCAGAATACATGTTGGTATTGCTTGTCTATGTATCAAAATATGATACTTAACGAAAACGAAACAGCATGTTATCCCATAGCCATAAGAATATTAGTTTAGACCTAATAATGCATCAGAATAAACGTTTTAATGATTTGACTATTAAATTCAGATATGAGAACATGTTAAGAATAAGTTAAGATAAGATAAGGAGGAGCTTTACTGACTTACAAAATTTTCATTTTGGCAGAAAGACGAAAGTTCCATTAAGGGCTTTAAATATAATCATCAGATAATTGGTATATCTTTTTATTTCTCAACATAAATATCTGTCACCAAAAAACAAAACTTTTTTAACTTTTCGTCAACGAACTAACTAAATGCATAACTATATCTTTATACAAATAATTATTTTCTCGACTTCTTAAAATTGGGCAATGTCACTGCTGTATTTCAAAAGAGTGATTCAACTGATAAATGGAACTAGAGGGATAATACTGATGTTACTTCATCAGTATTATCCTTGTGTTACCTAAATCATCTAAAAACAATCTTAAAGTTATTAGGCTTTTTTTCATTTATGTTTCATGATATTATTTTGTAAAATTCGTAAAAATTTTGGAGGGAATTTTTTTTTTCACAGATCTAATATAAGAGCTAAATTGGACTAGGTTGGTTGGCTGGTTTTGGTTTGCATATAAATTAACTCTGTATCTCGATCTTTTAAATATTTGTTCCGTTATTTGCCGTTATCTGTTGTAACTCCCAAAAATAACTCCCTCGGGGTTAAAAGGTTACAAACTAATCGGTTGATGTCAGTAGTTAATATATTCGTTTTATTACACATTTATTTAGTTAGTCATCAGATGATACACTTGATGATGTATTTACTTTATATTAAATTTTGTAATTTTGATAATAAATAATAATTTGAACGAAGAACCAAGTACCAAAGAATTATACGGTTGTTTTTTTCTGGGGGTATATTTCTTGGGGGGATCTTTTCCGGGGGGATTTTTTCCGGGAAGATTTTTTCTAGGGAGATTTTTTCCAGATACCGTGCACCTCACAGTTTAACCTGTTTTTATTATATACCAACACTTTTTTTCTTTTCTTTTATGTACAATAATACTTAAACAAAGTTTTTTATATTTTTAGTGAGAGAATTTCGCTTAAATGATTTAATTAATTTATACCAATTTAACTTTAAACTTCAATGGTTCAAAGAAATAACCACAGTAACCAGTAACCAGCGAAAGCCAATAGACAATACCAGCAAGATGATATTTCACTTGATTAATCATTTGAATCATGAATTGAAATTGACACACCCTTGAGATTTATAGTCTATAGATTCAAGCACCAACGAAGCCTTAAAAGCTAATGCTTAATGTTCAGTGAGATAGGTGATGAGATGCAAATGCTCATACTCAAATACAAGTAGCTGCACAATAAGAAGTCAACGCCATTATCTTGTTGTAACTGCACTCTGTTTTCTCGTATATTTTCTTTACTTTTTTTTTTTAAAAAATATTTTTTTTCATAAAAATATATTCGAAGTGATTATATTGGTTTGATAGTTAAATAATCTATAAAGCTAAGGTGTTAACTGCTGTTGTAGAATTTATTTACCTTTGAGAACCAAATTAACTGTTTCGACGAGCCTTGTTACAAAATTAATTATTACATGTTATTCCTTCATATATTATTTTCATAGTATCACCTAAACAAGAAGATCAAATTGAATAAATCAAACAAAAACTGTGATTCTTCAACGTAGTTTGAACAGAATGTTGTTACGACTGTACAAGATCATTACCATTTGAAACATTATCAAGACTGCTTGTACGTTCAGTAGTTGCCAATTCAGTATTAATCTGCTTCAGTTACTGAAATTTGGGGCAAAACTGAAAATGCTCCATTATCGACAGTATCTGTATCACCTAAACAAGAAGATCAAATTGAATAAATCAAACAAAAACTGTGATTCTTCAACGTAGTTTTGAACAGAATGTTGTTGTTATTACGCGTGTGTTAAGTCTTCCTCACGTTGCTGATTGGCAACTCGTTCTAACGACGGTACAAGATCATTACCATTTGAAACATTATCAAGACTGCTTGTACGTTCAGTAGTTGCCAATTCAGTATTAATCTGCTTCAGTTACAGAAATTCGGGGCAAAACTGAAGATGCTCCATTATCGACAGTATCTGTATCACCTAAACAAGAAGATCAAATTGAATAAATCAAACAAAAACTGTGGTTCTTCAACGTAGTTTTGAACAGAATGTTGTTGTTATTACGCGTGTTAAGTTTTACTTACAAGTTCACAAAGAACGTCCACTTCATTGTATAAACAAAGCGTGGAATAAGTGGTTGATTGATATTGATACTTACTTTCTAATCATAAAACGCTTTGTTGTTTTGAAATTCGTTTCAGTATACTTTCAAAACAGTATCAGCAAATTGACAAAACATGTTTATTATAAAACTTAAACCATTTGAAGATTTAAATAGCTCTTTGAAATATAAATGAATAGTTTGACGTCATTGTTTTCACTTAGTGTGATTTGTATCAATCACATTTGTGGTAGCTCGTCAAGCCTTCTTTGTCTCACTTAAAACAGGATGTAAATCCCGTTAAAAAAACTATAAATGTGGAAGTAAACTCTAACATACTAAAAATCCAAACCTATAAGAGGGAACCTTTGTCTGCAAAAAGTGAGAGGTAAATTAGTTTTTTATGTTTCTGTACTTTGTTTGAATGCTTTGTTTACTCTTTATTTTCGTCGAAGCTTGAATTTTCTTCGCCTATATAAACCAATATTTTTACGTATCAATGATAATAACAAATAACGTAATCCTATAAAGCGAAAACATGTTATATAAATAAAGCTATGTAAAGTCACGTTATGATGAAATACTTAGTTAAAGATAAACATGTAATGACTTCGTTAAAATATTCTCAACTTTTTCCATACCTTTGCTCTTTTCTTTACCATAATCACGTGGTTTAATCACGTGTTGTAAAGGAAGGTTGTTGTCTCTGCCCATCGCTCTAACAATTCATTTACGTTGTGACAATATTATTTCGAAACTAAAATTGTTATCATTGTCGAAGAGGTGAAACAGAGCTAGATGAACTTGAACCCTCGCAGCTATTACGAATGTTGACATTGGCAAGAACTTAGTGGGTTTCTCGTGGGTAGATGGCGTATACTTAAGGTTAAGAAAAGTACAGTGAAGCATTAGTGAAGGAAAGTCGTGTTAATCGGGAAAATCTATTAAAAAAGCTACAGTAGTAAATATTCATATTTTTTGGTCCAGAAGGAATATAATATGGAGATGATTAACTTGGGTTACGAGGGGCCAGAAGAAAGGTAGGGATAAGTTGCTATGCGATATACAACATAATTTGTTCTTGTTTTTATCAGTAGATTTGACCATTTTGACATGACGTTACTTTACCGTACCAACTACGTTTTATAAGAAGAACAAACGACGATTTTCTTTCATTTGATATATTCTTTCTTTGTAATATTAATCTACCAATTTAATATATCTATTTAAAATCGGTGCGTGCTGTTAAATTTTGTTCAACGCAACATGACGAACCCACGTAAAAAAATCATAAAATATACCGAAAATTGCTAATAGATATGATTTCTTCTTTAGATGTCATCGTAAGTTTTAAAAATTGTTGACAATATTTCTTTAAATTTAACCATGAACAAAAACCATTTAATGATAAGGGTAAGGAATAGATTAAAAAATACTAAATAAAAGCTTTAACATAATACATACAGTTTATTTAACCATTATATTGTAACTTTAAAGTAAAGTGAATTTTTTTTTTGTAGTTTTAACATAAGCAGGTCAACAAGAGTGAATTTTTCTTTTAAAAATTATTTGATTTCTTTTGGACAAATCAGGAATATTTTATAGCTCTTTTTGGACAGTTATAATGCAACCAAACAGCTTAAATATTTTTTTAGATTATTATGTTATAGTAAAAAGTTGAATCTTTAAAAATCAAATATAAACTTTTACAGAACTTAGAATGCTAACTCACAACATATCTCGAGTTATTTAACACGAATCAAAATGTTAACACTTCAATTATTTATAAATTTGAAAAGAAAATTAATTCTCAATATGCTTGAACGTGTGCTTAAGGATACAGGTAAACTTATTTCTGTATTATTATGTTGATAAAAGAAATTTCTGTGACATCTTGCATTTTTTTGTTATATTGTGTTCGTTTTCATAATATCCAAAGTCTTTATATGCTAATGTGGATTTTTTCATTTGAGTGGTTTCTACATGTTTTCACAAATAAGGCAGATCGCAGAATTTCTCCATCGCAGAATTTATTCGCAAAACCCTAGTTCGATGTTACAGAAAAATCTTTGTTCTCTCTAGTTTCAAGTCTCTGCGGTACAGGGTTTTTCAGCGCGGGCGCCTATAAGTCAGTGAATTGTAGTAAAATGTCGTTCTGAGATATTGCCATTTTAAAAAATTTAATATTTTTTTATTAATTCATAAGCCTATTGTTTATAGAATTTCTTATGCAAGCATTGAAGCAGAACTTGTTTTGAAAACCTTCAGCATAAAAAGGTTTTCATTCAAATTAAAAATAACTCAAATTCTAAGGAAATGATAGAAAAACTTTTAATTATTCTAATTGGGTGTTTTAATCTAATTATATTTCAAAAATGTTAATAGAATTATATATTTTTGGAAAGCATTTTTTTGCTCTTTTTTTAACACATTTTTCATCCAATATTTTCCATCTCTTACAGTACTTGGGTTCTTCTAATACTACATCCAGAGCGTACAGTATAGAAGGTTTTCTTGACGACTGGAAATCCAAAGTTTCGTTATATAATGAATCCTCAGTGTTTGTTTGCAAGCTTAATTCTTCTTCTATATTCTCTGGTTCATTGCAGTATAATCCAGTAATGAAAGCATCGATCTTAGAAGAGTCTTCCTCAAAATTACTTTCGATCTCAGAATAACTGCTTTCTTCTGAATCAGTCATGTTCAATGTTTTTATTAAATCTTGTTGTGTTTGCGGAAAAGAAAATAATTAAGTTCTGCAGGAACTACGTCACGAAAATCGTAACCACGGCAACAAACAGGGATATTAAAATAGGATTTTTGTAAGTTCTAGGTTCTTTCAGAAAAAAGTAAGTACAGCAAAATTTTCAGTGCGATGCCCTCTTTAATAATATGAAAAAATGATTACATAATTTTCTAGCTTAGTTCCCCTTTAAAAAAGAACGTAAAATCGTTACACTGAAGATGACGTAAAGACGAAAGGCTTATGCTAAATACGGGCTTAATTTATTATATCTAGCAAACAAAGTTATACTTAAAAATTATTTATAAATGGTAATGTAAGGGATATTCCATGTTCGTTGTCGTGTTGTATGTCACTTTATATTCATTGTTCAACCCTAAAGATGCCTAGCTCGCCTAGTGAAACATTTAGTGTAAATTTCGCATTGTGAAGCATCTCACTCAGTGTATATATTGCTCTGTGAAGACATCTGACTAAGTGTATATATTGCTCTGTAAAGACATCTTACTCAGTGTATATATTGCTCTGTGAAGACATCTCACTAAGTGTACATATTGCTCTGTGAAGACATCTCACTCAGTGTATATATTGCTCTGTGAAACATCTTACTAAGTGTACATTTTGCTCTGTGAAGACATCTTACTCAGTGTACATATTGCTCTGTAAAACATATTACTCAGAGTATATATTGCTCTGTGAAGACATCTCATTCAGATTAATATATGTATATCTTACTGTTTGATCTCACTCAATGTATATCTTACTGTTTGATCTCACTCAATGTCTATCTTACTGTTTGAGACATCTCACTCAATGTCTATCTTACTGTTTGAGACATCTCACTCAA
>JAUELD010038620.1:0-13440 GCA_031471615.1 Aglantha digitale
TTTGTAAGTGACGTCACGCTTACAAGTAAAAATGGTTTCACAGTATGCATATTGGTTGCGGTAAACGAAATATTTGGTTGTTATTATTGTTTATTATATACATTTATATTATGGAAGGAAAGCTAACACTCGCAGAGCACTACAAGGACATCTACATTCGAAATTAAATTTCGAACCAGGCGGGATTGGATCCTATGGATTTGACCATGCAATTCTAGTGCTATCGCTCTACCAACTGGCAGGAGTAACCATTCATATTACATTTACTATAAAAATCTGCTAGCGTGAATATGTGAGTAAATTCAATACTGTGTACATTGTCTCTTCAATACTGAGTGCTAACATTACTGGGAGGTACACACTATACTTAATTTTCATTTCTATAAAATTTTACTGATATAAAATTAACTAACTAACGAAATAAAAAAGTAATCTAAAAGTCAAAAATATCTAAGGGTTCAAAAATATTTTCCTTTTTTCTTATCTAAAAAATCAAGCTCGTATAAAAAAAACGAGAATATTTTATTACAAATGTTAATAAAAAAACTAGTTCGATTTTTCGTCTTCCGTATCACTCCTCGAATCTTTAGCCACTTTTCCCACAACTATAACTCTAAATACCATGCGTATGATAAGATATCCCCAATACACATTTAAAAACAAAATTAAATAACATATCACCACTAATGTATTCTGAAAGATGCTATTGGTGTGATTATTATAAGTAAAATACCCATCCGAAACCCATATCGGATAAAAAATTAATCGGGTTGGCACGTAAATCGCTGCAAATACACCAAACAGGATATCGCAAACTTTACTGATTTTGGCATAGTTAGCTAACTTGGCGGCCTCTAACCAAACATCAGCAGCATCGTGGATGAATAATATTACGGCGCCGATTCGGTAAAGAGAGGTTATGTATGAACCCAAGAGCAGTATTAAAGTAGCAATGTGATGCACAAGCATCTGGTAAAAGTCTTTGCGCTTCGTGTCAAAAAACTGAGAAAACAACAAAGCGAAGTAAAAAGATATTTCCAAGTCATAGTATAATTTCAAATCGGAAGTAAATTCATGCTCTTCGATATAATTGGACACCCATTTCGAATTGTCGTAAAACCAATCCGATTTTAGTAACACATAGCAACCAAGAGAAAACAAAAGCGCATAAAACACGGCACGATAACACGTTTCAGTGGATTTCTTCATCAAACCATTTTGATTATATTTGCGACGTTTCTGATACCAGGTGTAAATTTTTGACTTTGCAATCTGTGTTTCATTGGATAATAAAGTCAACTGGTCATTAGTTGGAAATTTGCTAACTCTTTTATAAAATTTTTCCAATATTTCATTTTCGGTAAACTTTTTCTTTTCTTCCACTATTCCAATAAACTTACAAAATGGTTTAGCAACATAACGCTCGAAGAAAAACCGACCAATCGTTATAACCACAACCAAGACTGGAATGATCCACAGGTCTTTGACGTCGGGTTTTTTTTTGAATTCGCTACTTTCGAGATCTTTCCATTTATAACCGACCGGTAACCAAAACGACTCCGTCCAAAACCATTCGCAATATTTTTGTAAAAAGTGTTCATCCATGTTTGATCATTACAAATTTAATATTTTAACCTTGTAGAATCAGCACGTCTAGAAAGTTCAAGGTTTATCACATTTATATTAAATACTCCACATCTAAATAAGAGCTATTAGATTACGAAGATAAGATAACAAATTGGTTTATTGAACCAACAACAAATCTTTTTATTTTGCTTTTATAAGAAAACATAAAATATCATGTTAAATTTGCAAATCATAAGGTAGAACATATTTAATCATAAAATAGCTTCGTGTTAGCTAATCGCTTTATTTCATTCTTATTTCTAAAGACTTACAGATATAATACGATCTATAAAAGATAAACACGACGTACAAATCAGTACAAATGAGTATACAGAACAGATGCATCAACTTCGAACACGCGCGACGTTTTTCTTTTACATCTTATATATTAATCTTTATAAAAAGTTTGCAAGAAGTAAATATTAACTTGAAACTGTTTAGGTTTAACATAATTGTAACCATGGAAACAAATCCACCAGTGACAAAAATAATTACAACAAGAAACAAAAGTGTTTAACTCTCTCTCTTTCAATTACATTATTTAGTTAGTTATTAATCATTATTAGTTCCCCTTTAAACCTGATTAAACTAAAAAATAAACATCAAAAATAAAAATAAAAAATTTAACAGAAAAACACGTGTTACTATTATGATATAATATATATCACGTGATATACACGTTTTCAAGTCATATGACGTAACCAATCAGATTGACAAAAGTAAAGAATAAAATTCCCGCTTTTCCAGTTATTTACCAATCAAATCGCAGAGTTCAAACGGCTGGTTTCCAAAAAAACTATTACGAGAGACGAAAGTGTCTTAGAGTTGCCTTGATAATGGTTTACTTAATATCAAGGGCTTTGTACTGTTATCCTTTACTTGTCTATCAAGTCACTACTCATGACGACATTTGGTCAAAAAGCTAAGTTTTAATAAGTAGTCAATCATAATTCAGCAAAATATTTCTTCTACTTTATTCAAAATATGTACCCCTCTTTATTTCCAATTGTTAATAAAGTAAACATTGAAAACGAACCCCCCCCCCCCCCCCCTCCAGTTAATATGCTGAATAGAATGTAAAAAAAATTCGTTTTTCGTTTATGTTTCATGCTATTATTTTGTAAAATTCTTAGAAATTTTGGGGACAAATTGTTTTCACATATCTTATATAAGGTATTACTTAGACTACTTTTAAGCTGGTTTCGGTTAGACAAGATATTAGTTGCATATAAATTAACTATGTAACTCGGCGTTTTAAAAAAGTGTTGCGTTGTTTGCCGTCATTTGGTTGTCTGTAGTTTATTTATTCATTTTTTACACATTTATTTATAAAAGTATTTTTCTACGGTTTTAATAATGGGATTTTATGGGGGGAGTTTTTCCTAGAACCCAAATTTATCGGCTGTTTTCTGTTAATATAAACAGCTCAAGTCATTGTCTACCATTACATCATTTTTTACGATGTTAAAACCAATCAGTTCACAGAAAAATGTTGATCAAAAAATAAGAAAAAAATAATAATAATAATAATGCTAAAACCAAAACTCCAAAAAAAAAACAAAAAAAAAACTCACATCTCAATACTCCTTACGATTACGCGTACAAATTAAACACAAGTTTATAAAGATAACAAAATGAGACGAAATTAGGAGACATAAGACAAATAAGGCGGGTGTATTGTCTAAACGACAAAGCTGATTAATAATCAAACCATCA
Source organism: Aglantha digitale (assembly GCA_031471615.1). Taxonomy (NCBI): domain Eukaryota; kingdom Metazoa; phylum Cnidaria; class Hydrozoa; order Trachymedusae; family Rhopalonematidae; genus Aglantha; species Aglantha digitale. The sequence goes on from JAUELD010038620.1 coordinate 3,343, forward strand.
CAGAAAAAATAGATGGCGGTTACCATAAACTACCCTGTTATCTTCTCCTAACTTATTTAAAAAATTGTTGAAAAAAATAATAATAATAACTTATTAAATTCTTTAAGCAGCTTTATCATCGTAGTAGCTATTACGTATGACGTCAAAGTAGCCATTATGGTAGTATTATGACGTCAAAGTACTTACCGTCGTGAAAAAATTTTAACAGTCAACATATTCTTTACATAAACATATGCAGTATTTATAAAACAACGATACATCATTATTTACAACATTGCCTGGAAACTGGAGCTACTTTACTTGAAAATTGATGAATTGGTCACCTACTTTCTACCCAAATCTCCTGACAATACTGCACGAGAGTAGATTTAAAAATACCGGACCTGGTTTATGTTGCAAGTTGTTTAAAACTCAAACTCAACTCAGCAGCTGAATTGTTATATTTATCACTTATATTAGCTATTAAAAACTTATGGACTATATACGAATAATAGAGATCTTAACATATTTAGCTATTCTTTACTTTCGTGAAACAGAATAATAGAAAAGGCATCGAGCAAAAGAGTTAACTAATACCGAAAAGAATACCTAAAAAACACCTATCAACTAAAATTGTGAACATGAATTCTGTGAACATGAATTCTGGAAAGAGTTTAAAATATTAGCATATTTTAATAAAAACAGAGGTGTTATTTGATCCGATACTTAAAACATCACGATGAAGCTTCTGGTTATTTTATTCATTATAATTTACTAATAAATTTGCTTAATTTCGTGAAATTGAATTGCTAAAATACATTTTTTTGAGTTGTTATAACAAAGTAAACTTATCATTGATCAATAAAAAGAAATTTCTGAATACAACTTTTTTATTTACCGCACGAGAGATTTATTTTTAAAAAGAAACACACTCCTCCTCTCTGTTTTTATTGTCAACATACAAATATCTATGCTACGACTGACAAATTTTTAAAAAATGTACTCCTCCTCCCTGTTATTATTGTTTTATTGTCCAGACAAATCAATTAAATCAAATTAAAAAAGCTCAACGAACGAATAAATAAAGATTTATATAGCCAACACATTAAAGCTAACACAAAAAAAACAAAAAACAATATCAGCATTCCACAGAAAACAATATCATACCTCCACAGAAAGCGCAGCAATACCTCCAATGTCACAACTCCCAGTACTAGTAATATAAAATACTCTCAAAAAAAAAGAAATGATAAACATGGCTTTGTCTTTCATAAGTTGTTTAATTAATAAAATAATTTGTTTTATCTGTATAATTATTTTAGAGTAGTATTGCAAATTAAAACATTATTACAATTATTAAATTATTAGTGCAGTATTCAAATTTTCATATTATACCACGTTTAGAACACAGATTTTTAGGCAGATAATTTTTTGGACTGCAAACTAGTAGCTAAATTTAGTTTATCACACAAAATTCCACTATTCAGTTTTCATTGAGCTCTCAGCTCAACCCAATTTATTTACAATGTCTAAAGATCAAAATAAATACAATCTAATACAGTAATCCCCCATTGGCATTATCAAAAGATGAAGCGTTTTTATCTATCTTCATGCGTTTAAGCGTTGCGTTTATGCGTTTGCGCCATGCGTTTTATCAATCTTCAATCCATTTATAACTGTTCACGTGTTTTTATCTCTCTCTTTTATTTATTCCATTATCCTTTTAATGTGACTTTTGCCTCACTTACAACTCGGATATATTTAAACGAGTTAAAAATCTAGCGGATAGCTTCCATACTATTGACCCAAATAGCATATCGTCGTATGAAGGCAAGAAAGCTTTATAACCGTCTTAATTAAGTAAAAAAAAGAACGTAAGATATTGTATAGTTTTAAGGCATATGCTTGTTGATTTATTCGAACCAGGTGGTCCGAAAGAGTCAAAATGTAGACATAAGGTTTTCAACTCAAAATAAGGTTAGTAATTTTTATTTTTTTCAAAGAAAGAAAACAGGACAGAAAGATTTCCCTTCTTAATATATAAGTATTGATATAATAATTTTAATATAATATTTAGTTTTAAAATAATAGTTTTAATAAGGTTATATAGGTTGGATATTTATTTCTTTTTAAGATAGAAAAATTTGTTGAGGGATCTCTTTGAAAAGAAATTAAAAAAAAAAAATTATGTGAAGAAGAAAAAGATATAACAAGTTATAAAAAAGATATAAAGATATAAAAAGATATAACAAGCTTGAACAGGACCCCAGATAGGAGTTCTAAAAACATTCTTAAAAATCAGTTCTTAAAAAAAAACACCTAAGCAGCCTTTAATACCTTTAATATGAATCTTGTATTTTTTTAAATACAGAAAAAACAAACGTGAATCTTATCATTTCTGTCATAATTTATATTGCTGACATTTTGCTCGCATACAGAAGAAAAGAAGAAGAGATGTCTAAAGTAAAAGAAGTCACATTTCTACTGTTGATTTTATATTAAATTTTCACTAAAAATTGGTTTCTACCTAATCTATTCTTCCAGATAAATGAACTCCTAAATAAATATTTCCTAGTGTGCAAAAAATAATATAAACATACATATGTAAGTTTATTTTTCAACGAAGAATAACAAAACCTTGTTTATTTTTCAATAAACAAAATGGCTTCCCAATGGTAGATGTTCTATTAAAACAATAATTGTGTTCTAATAATACAGCATTATTGCTAACTCGCTCAAAAAACAGTTTCCCTTTCCGAACTTGCTTAGTTTAAAAATAAAAAAGTTTTGCACTTCCTTGAACGGAAAGTAATTCATATAGCAAGATAAAGTCATACAATAATAGTTAGGTCTATGCATAATTAGGGTTAGGGATAGGATTACAGTATTTTATGTGATTATTAATGTTTTCTTTTATTTTTAAGGTTGAAAATTTTATGTGATTTCGCTATTAGAACTGCTTGCCAAACTAACAAACGTCACGTTTACACTTATAACGAATCTGAAACCGAGTTTAAATAAATCGTAGAATTTCATAAAATATATATTTAGAACAGATAATGTAATATTTCAAAAGTTATATATAAGTTATAGTTAAAAAGGTAGTTTAATGAAATTACTATCTACTATCTTTTTTTCAATATGATGAGTATCAGTTAATTTCATAGTTCCATAGTTAAGTCGAAAGTCCAATCTTACGACCACTTGAAATAACACAAACATTTAAAAACTACTTTCGTCAATAAGTTACTTCTTATCTAACACTTTAATATACTCGTGTTAAAAAAAATATTTATAATTTTTTTATTTATTGAAACATCAACTAATTTTAACTTCCTATTTTAAAAATAAGAAACTCTTAATAAATCTGCAGGATTAGTTTTATGAGTTTGTTTAATTAAGACTGGCTATTTTCTTTATGAAAACATATGGCAAGGAGAAAAATGTAACTGAGAGCTATAATAAGAACAGTGGTGAAACATTCTTTTACAAATAATTGGTAGAAAATTATTTTCGCTTGACAAACAAAGATTCATAAGACTTAACTGAACTGATGGTTAACAGCTAAGATATTTTGGTGAACAAAGAATAGGGGATTAACATCAAGGGCTTATGATTGCTTGAATATATTTGATGACAATGATTGGTGGAAAATGATCAGCTGACTATAAATGCTTCTATGGAACTTCTATGGTGCATACATTAACAACTTCAATTTGATCGAAATCTAATCTAAATTACTATGAGATTTAATGCTAGCTGTAGAAACAAGAAAAATATCCATGTTTATTATTAAAGTACTTATTTATCATGAAACAAATGAATGCATACCCTGTGAGGGTAAGGTTTAGGGCTAGCTTAAGGTTAGCGTGAAAAATAGTTTTTATCAACTTTCACTTTTACCTATAATCAAAATTAAATTGATAGGCGTGTGATAAATGGAGAAGAATGGAAGGTAGAAAATGATTGATTAGTTGTTGATTGGTACATTGACAACGATTGGTTGTCAGTTGAGTATGACTGGTGTACAGTGATTGGTTGACAATACTTGGTATACAATGGTTTGTTGTCAATGATTAATTGACAACGGTTGATCGAAAATTATTAAAGAGCTCCGAACATTAATAGGAACCCCAAGTTGATCAAACAAGTTGGGCTTATAATGAAGAGCTTTCCCGTGTAAAAATCAGCTTGGTGTCCCTGTAAATAGATAAATGAGTATAAACTACAAACTTTTATACAAACCAGCTTTCTGTGTGTACATCACACTACAAATCTTTTTCATAATATTTTATTCTAAACAATCATTGCAATCTTTAAATCGAAAATTCAGTTAGTAAATATTTACGTAAATAAAATGCTCAGCTGTAATTGACCAGTTCATTCTCATTCCTCCAAGATCGTCCTCGATTAGTAGTCATAATAAATGACGTAGTGAGATGTAATATATGCATGAAAACATTACCTATTGTTTTCAATCGCTCCTTCACTTAATTGGGTACAATGAATTTTTCTATATACAATGACTAAATCTATATCAATCTTGATTGCTTAATTGCAGAAATTTCAGTAAAAAGTTATTTATTTATAAACATGTATATCGTTATATCACAAACATAATTTTAGAAATCAGAAAAAGATCAACTTGATTCATAGCGTTCTTTAAATATTCTTGATACAGACCACCTAACACCAAAATGTTATAGACGCTATACATGAAAAATAATATAACAAAACTATATACAAACATAATAATTATTGCTAACAAACTGTTTGTCATTATTTAAAAATTGATAAGAAAAATATTTTTTTTATAAATCATTTATAAACGAAGAAGATGAATATTTGTACAAAATATTGTAATTTTAAATGACAACAAACTTTCGTGAATAAACTACAAACATTCATTATCCAGTGTTTTTTTTATCGTTTGATATGTTAATATATTTTTGTTTTCAATTATATAAAATACAATCAAATCTATTGCAAACAGAAAGAGATAAAAATTGTTATATATAAACAGTATATCAAAACCTCATACATAATACATATCATATTAATAACTCAAGTGTATCAACTTTCTAATATTCATAACGTCAATAAAAACAAGTAATCAGTCAACAACTTACAGATGATCTAATCTGACTTACTGGAATAATATTACAAATTCATTTTGATGTTTTGATCGTGCATCTTTTTTGTATGTTTTTTTATATTTTACTGAAATGCAAGATTTATTAACAATTTAAATTAGTATCCATAAGAAAGTATAAATTCTAAAGTTTTTCAGAAAAACAAAATTTACTTTACAAACAAAAAAAAAACAAAAAAAAACTTACAAACAAAACTTTACTTAAAAAAATCTTTCTTGATAAACATTGATTCAATGTTCAATTAAAATAATATTTACAACACAGGAGGAGAAGGGGGGAGGGGTGGGGGGGGGGGGAGGAGGTTGGAGGATGGATTAGAATTAGGATTGCAATAGATAAATAGTTACTATGGTAATCAATAAAAAGTATCTACAATAGTTTTTTTAATAAACCTCATGTCACTATTAAAAATAATGTTAAAAAACATGACTCCTTCACTATTTTCAAAACAAGCTAAATTTATAAGCATGTTGAAAAATAATAACAGTTGGGAAACTACTTCAAACCTAATTTTGCAGTTGAAAATGATTATACTATACGTATATTCAAGGAGGACGTCATGAGTAAAAGTGGACCAGTGGAAGGAAATGAGTATGAAAAAAAACAGAAGAAAAATCTGAATTTATAAATACCTACAGTAAAGAAGAAATTCCAAATAATTTTTATAGTGCAACATGAGATTCCATGCAGGATATAGATTTTCCCCCAAAAGTGACCTTTTAACCTTGTTCACAATAAATTTAGATTTATACAAGTTTTCAGAATTTATTAGCAAGTAACTCTAATCATGACAAAAACATCCCATATCGAAATAATAACAAAAGTGTCACTTTGTAGACCAAAATATATCTTTTTACCTTATTTCCAAGAATACAAGGATTTTAATATCAATTTTCTAGGTATATGATTGTTTTTCTTCATGAAAAGAATTAGAAACGATTTCTAGGAAAATTCTGTTACATAAGTACAGACAAAGCTGGATTTGCATGCTTAGAGTTTACCACAACTCTAAGCATGCAATAAGTAAAAACAGTTAGACAGTGTATTAAAATCGGAATTAATTTCAGCAAAGTATGCAAAAAGATTGAAAACCACTGAAATTGATTTCGCTAAATAATTATTTATTTGTAATAAATACAAGTAGATAAAATAGAAGCAGTAATAGTGGACAATACAAGCTAAAAATATTCAGTTTTACTCGTTTGAATTCAAAAGAACTAAATCAATGTCAGCTATGATCGCAACATACTTCAATTGTACAAATGCAGTCTAGACAAGAAATTACAATGTAGTCTAGGCTGCCGAATAGCTGTCCTTTTCCATCAATACTACACTGTTACGAAAACCCATCATCCCAATATCCGAGTTAATCTTAATTGATTGTTTCCATATTTAACACATCATTGAGCTGGTGGAGGTGGTCCGTGTGGAGGTGGCATTGGAGGCCTGGGAGGCATATTGCTATGCATCTCAAAACCTACAGAAAGAACAGAGTTTAAACTGAATAGTAAGCATTGGAGGAGGGGAAGGAATATTGCCATGCTTGTCAAAAAATGAAGTGAAAACTGAACAATAATTTATGAACATATTTAATTTTATTTAAAAAAGAGTATTACCCATCCTTGGCATTCCTCTCATCGCATCTTGTGGCATTCCCATCATTCCACGTGGTCCACCGACCATCCAAGGAGGACGTTCACCGCCAGGTGGCGGAGGACGAAATGGTGGACCACCCATTGGTGGGCCTCTTGGAGGCATACTTCCACGACCTTGCCCCTGCATGTTTCCGAATTGATTTGGTGGAGGCATTGGTGGTGGCATGTGATTACTTCCAGTAGAAACGTTTTGCTGCAAAAACAAATTTTCAAAGTGCTAATAAACAATTATTCATAAAACCTATGTTTTACAAGCATCAATAAAATCAAACTTACATTTGAATTTGAACCGGCAGAAGAAGAAGCTGGCGGCATTGGTGGAAAGCCTGGTGGTGGAATATTTGGGGGAAAACCCATTGGTGGCATCACTTGCATGTGAGGTGGACCACCCATGAAAGGTGGTGGAGCCATACCATGGGGAGGAAAGCCATGCATCTTGCTAGGGTCTTTGCAAAACAAAAAAAAACAGGCATTTTTATACAGTACAGAATGGAATGTAACAGATTGGTTACTTGTATGTTAACAAAGCAGTAGATGCAAAATGGAATATACTAATTGTGAAACATCTACAAATATAATACACTGTTGGACTTCAGCAAAATAAACTTGGTTTTTTATCAGAAGTTTGAATAAAAATAAATATTATAAAATAAAACTTTGGACTTCAAATTCTGCTGGTTTTGAAAGAGATAGAAGATGCTCCTTGAGATTGCAATTAGTCTTGACGATGAAAGAAATTGTATCAAAATGAGAATATTAAAAATACCTCCATTCATTGGTATTCCCATATGTTGCATCATGCTCATTGGTGGAGGAACAATCGGAGGAGGCATGATATGATGACCGTGCATATCCATTGCATTATGTGACATTACTGGTGGTGCATCAGCAAAGAGTTGATGAGGACGATCAGTTTGCGTGAGTGGATTATTAGCAGCAAGTAATCGCTCTAAAGTAAAATTGTAACATTTTTATTATTATGAACTTAACAGATTTTTTAGTCATAAAAAAGTTTGTTTTTTTATTACTTTTGTTGTGACTTTTATTTGATACAATCATTATTATTTTATAGATACATCTCATTGCCTGGGTATAACATTTGGCTTTCAACTTGATATATATTCCAGTATTAATATAAATACACTTGTTTCTTTACTTATACATTCACAGTAGTCAAGACTCCAAAAACCTGTAAATTATCAAATTTTGAGCGAATGACAAAAAATGTATGAACACACACCTGCTGCTGATCCGTGTCGCTCTCCTTTTGCATCTTTTTTAAACGAATAAGACACACTGATTGGACGATTTGATAAGTATTGACCATTCATTGCGTCTATGGATGCATCAGATGCTTCAAAGCTTGCAAAATTTATAAATGCATATCCTTTTGAATTTCCTGTTTCTGGATCTCTCATTATCTAAAGTCATTTTATTGGAAAAGAAGATAATTTGACCCGTTCACATCAAAACATTTTTTATCTAAACAATGATGAAAGATTAAACATAGTGAACAGGTAGCTCAGTAAGTGGAGTGGTAGCATTGCATGGACACTGCATGCTCAAATCCTGCCTGAATATAAACTTAGCCTAGCTAAGTGTTTACCATCACATTAATTTAGGAGGAATTTTACTTCATTGTAAATTTTATAAAACTACATAATATATTGCAACAGAGAGAGAAATCATATTTTTTTCAAGAAAATCAAAATGTTCATTAAAATGTAGCATTCCAGTATGGTCAGCTCACACTATGCATGAGGAAAGCTTTCATGTTTCATCTACAAAGATAGATTTTAAGATGCTACTTTCTCTATATTATGATAACATAGCTGAGTTTTATACAGATTTATTTGCCAAACCTATCAAAAAAAAACTGGCTGGTATAACTTTGAGTCAGTTAAAATGTAAATAAATTAAATATGAATGCAAGTATGAAGCAACTTACTTTAGGGGTTTGTAATATAACTCCAAATGCACTGAATGTATCATAGAGTAGTTTTTCATCAATATCTGGATCTAAGTTTCCAATAAATATATTTGCACCAACGTCCAGATTTTTATTGTGAGCAGATGCCTGTAACATTTAAAGATTAAACATAAATCAAAACAGTTTCAAAACAGCTGTACTAAAGTCTAGCAGTCTTTCAGAAGCAGTCTTTCAGAAGGAAAGTTCACTACATTTATTTTTTTTATTCATTGGTATTGGTCCCTAATACCCAGCATTTCTTCATAAAAAATCTGTAATTGCCCTGCACTAGGGTGACCATCTATAAAATGATAATTTAAGTCATATGAAATTCAAAACAGTATCATGGAGATACTCATAAGATTAACAGATGTAATGATCTTAAATTACCTTATTCACACGAACCGGTTTACCATAAACTTTAATCATGTTCATTATTTTTATTGCATAGTCAGCATCTTCTTCTGACATAAACTCAATAAAACCATATCCTTGATGATTTTGTGTGATTCTATCCTTTGGCATGTGAACATTTACTAATAAAAAGCAAAGAGATATTTGTTATTGTAAAGTCTTACACCTAACAATTATGTTCACGTTATGGGTGCTAAACTTTCTGACAATTGTAAAGAATGAAAAATCAAGACAAAAATTATGAAACTTTGAAAGACTTAGAGAATTTACTAGCACAGATTTTGAAATTTAGTTTTAATTGCCAAAACTTCGATAAGATAGAACATTTGAAATTTTCTTGTTACTTTCGCAGGAGATTCTATCCGACTTCCTAGCAATCTCAGCATTTTATTTGAAAGAGGGAACTTGAGCTTACTTCCATTCTTGATAAAAAAAGATTTCTACAGATTTTCTGCATGAAAACAAATTGAAAAAAAAAAATAAGTTTAAATTCCTTACCAACAGGACCAGCCTGAAGAAACAACTCCCATAGAAGAGCTTCTGTGACTTTGTCATCAACATTGCCACAATATACAGTGGCATCTATATAAAAATTCACAACGTAATCATCAAAATAAACAAAATAAACATTTTAAAAAAAAGGGAAATCAGTGTTTTATTATGAGACCATATCTCAATAAAACATTTGCAATGCACTGAGTTCCGAAGATATATATATATATATGTATATATATATTTATTTAAAAAATACTTTTAGAGCAATGAAGGAATAAATCAATACTAAAAGTGTATGTCTATATTATAAATACAGTTTTTAATTCCAAACTTAAAGTTTTTTTTATGAAAATAACTTCAAATATAGAAAAATTTAGTTGCACATTCATTGCCACGTATATTCTTCTACGTGATTATTTACTCTAATCAGTTA
>JAUELD010038631.1:0-19203 GCA_031471615.1 Aglantha digitale
GAATTCTTCTATTGGGAATTGTTTCGTTGATACTTTAATAAGTGATGTTAATAGAAAAAAACAGTAACGAGCAAATGTTGATCTAAATTGAACAAAATAAGATTTTTGAAGAAAGTCTAGCAGTTATATTATATAACAATATAATTCTTATTCTTAAATATTAACGCTATTCCGTATGGGGAATATAACCAAAGAACCCCCTGTTCTTTTACGTTTAATATAGCTCTTGTTACTACTAAACAATCTTGGGGCTGTTAATCTCAAACATTGCGGCTTTTCTTAGAAATTTATCCGCTGATGAACGATGTAATTTGTTTCGAAAAAAAATTTGGTTAAAACCATGTTTTCAATGGTAACCAAAAAAAATACACATAACGTCGCAAAATGGGCCCTGCAACAATTTTTGATACATAAAACAATTATATATGGCCTAAAACAATATTATAGAATAAAAAAAACTGCCTTCATCCTTCTTTTAAACCAAACTTACTGAATAACTATAGTTTTGACAATTTAAGAATTTTGCTGACGTAATCAAATTCTTCTGTTGCAGTCAAATTAGCAGTCATTCTTCTGTGTCCATGTCAAATTTTGTTTCACTGCGACTTTTATTTCAAAATTATATATATTGGGGTCCTTTTAACCCATCTCCTATTGAACCCAACCCATAAACTCAGAGCAACTAAATCGCCCATACGGATTAGGGTTAACATATTTAGTGTGAACTCATTTGTTAATACGTTGTATGTAACTAGAATCATAAAAAAAAGATTTATGAAATGTTGTTGAGTGAAATGGCTGAATATATTTAGTCGTTTCAGTTATAAATAACTCACTTACAATTATGTTTTTTTCAAAATGAAGATTGTTTTCTTGGTTTTATCAAAAACATCTCAAGAACATACTATAAACATCATTTGTAAATTAAGCAGGGTGATTAAACCAGCCAAAACAAAAGTATATTAACATTTTTATAACCTTTAAAATTCAAAATAGTTTTCCATGCAATCTTTCTAAATAATTTTCAACGAAACTATCCTATGAAAGCGTCAAACCTCCTGTTATCCTAAATTTCTAGTAATGTTAAAAAATACTTACAAAATCATCTTTGAGGTTCCAATTTAAAAAATTTAAGTCATTTATATACATCATTGCTTTCATAAACAAATTGATCACTTAAAACGAATTTATACGTTTCTTCTTTACAATGAAAATGAATTCAATATCGTACAAAATAAATAACAGCCTTTTGGAATGCGATATTTAAACAGGAAGCAAAATCTATTCAAAACTTACATTCATTAACTATACAATTAAAAACTGGATTTTCCCATCCTGTAGTTTACCAGTGTTAAAAATAAACAATTGCTTCAGTTTTATTCCTTTAGAATTCTTCATCACAAACAGGATGTTTTTCTTCTTTTCGAAGCTAGCAATAACAAGCAGGTGAAGTGGATTGAATAAAATGTTATTTTTTAAATATTTAAATTGAACCATTTTCAAAACAGACTTTATACTGATCCGCTATCAAATAGAATTTGTTAAAATCCGGTGTAACCTTTTAGCGAATTGACCAATTATCTTTTAGAAAGATGTTTATTTATTTTTTCAATTTTGATTAAAATTGAGTGTGGAGTAGCTACATCTAAATGTTAAAAGTTATATCAATCTTCCTTTTAAAATAAAACAAATCAATACTAAAAGTTGTAGCTATAATAAGCAATAGGTAAAAAACTCAAAAATGTCAATGTCTTAATACATACCTTAACATCCGCATATCAACAGTTAAATATGAATATTTTGGAGACCGATCAGTAAATTTGTAGGAGAGGGTTAATCTATATAATTTATGAAACAAAACTAATCACTATTCTTTTCATTTCAATACTAAAACTAACAAATTGAATTTTAAGAAGCCGAGTTCTGACAAAGAAAAATATCTAATACCTCTTATCTCTGTAAACTTCAGTAATTTTAATATGATACTTTGTCTATTTTCTAAAAAATGTTTTTGCTATAAAACTTTAAGATGGTCAATTTTTTTGTTTTTTGATATTACTGTATTAAATATTATTTTTTTGCATTTTTTTATTTGATGCGTAAGAAATAGAAATAAATAGTTTATGGAGTATGCTTTTTTAAAAAGATTTCTTTTTCCTATAAAATTAGATAACTAGCTTTTATCAGGGAAATTATTATAATATTCGATTATTTTTTTGATGATTCTTGTTTGTGTAGGCACGATTCGATACATTCATACATACACCCTTTTCATACCGGGCTTTTGATGGGTTTGTTACACCTGGGAGCGGATACCGCCCAACACCCCTTCTAATAAATTTAATGAACTTTGTTTTGGTTTCGCTTCATAAAAGAATTGTTTGGACTCTTTTTAAGAAAACTTACCCGGTTTTTTCTTTTTTCTTTAAAAAATAATATACTACGCTGCACGAATAGTGTTCTCTACAGAAATAAGATACAATTTTAATTTTTAATGTCATAACGTCATAAAGTTATGTCCCTTGTGATTATTATAAGATGAAAAAATAAATTGTTTGTTTTTGCAAAAGAGATTTTAAAATATAATAATAAAAAATAAAAAAGTTATATTAAAAAATCAATTTTAGTGTCGACAATTTTAAAAACTAAATGGCTTTCGAAGCAAGGCCACCGGCTAGTCTATATTATAATAATGTGTGTGAGAGAGATAGTATGTTTGTAGCTATTCATTCTAAAGAGCATTGTTATTTTGTTTTTTCTTCTTTTTATATATTTAATTGGGCGACGGACGTTATTACTTTATTAGGAATAATTTTATTGACTATTCTCGAAAACATGGTTTTAGAGAGACGAAAAGATCAGAGAGACAAAATATTACTTGATAGAATGTAATGATTTTTTTTGTTTGTTTCTCTATTGTATTTGCCTTATTCCCCATATTTTTTATTTCACTTTCGAAAAATAATAACGAATAAAGATCTCTAGAGGAAAAAGATTTTCGTTTTTCATGTCCCTTGTGATAATGATAAAATGTAAAAAAATAAATAGGTTATGTATATAAAACTTGAAATAGTAAAATATAACTAACTATTGAAATTAAAGTAAGGATTTTTAAAGAATATTTCTAAGACTGGCGTTCGACGCCGGGGCACAGATCCATGTATAAAAAAAATACATACTGGTATGATAAATGATCTTGGTTGATTTTTTTTTATACATTCTGATCTGTTTACCTTGAAACTATATAATATTAAGGTGGTATTTTAATTGGGTAAAAGATTTTGTAATCTCACGATGTATCTTTCTACCAGGGCAGATCATAGATAGATAAAAAACGACATATTCTTAAACATAAAGAAAAAATATACGTTTACAAAATATCTTTAAAGTAATTTTTGGATGCTTCTATTAGAGATTTCAAAAAGCTCTATTTGTCATGTTAACACTGTATCTTTAAAATGTAACTTTATATTAAACCATACCGTTTGGTCAAATGCTGGTTAAATGTTAGGATTAACTCCGATCATCTAGTTTTGATGGTGTGTAAGTTTCAGTAACTATCTACTTCTCTTTTCAAATGTTTGCCTGAATGTTTGATTGTCTTACAACACTAGCTACAAACGGCCTAAGATTTTAATGTTGTAATTTATTATTCCACTTGCAACTGAGTGTCTGGGAGATTTTCCAAACTACAGTTTATTGTATAAGTTATGTTCTTAAATGTTATACCAACCAAAGCCTCGTTTAACTATTACTATGTTTCCTTTTCAATATGATGAGAGAGTTTTTTGTTCAGTTTGTAAGCATCTAGATATCTTCGGCAAATGATGTTTTTTCCAATTCTTCATGAGGTTTTCTCTAATTTGATAAAAACTTGTTATTGTCCTAACCCTTACCCTCCCAACACACGTTTTTTTATTCATTTTATGTTTAAAAGTCACTTTTTACAAAAAACTATTATTTTATTTTTTGATAGCCGTCATAGATTTTTCTGTAATTTTTGATGTTGACAAATTGCACAAGTAAGGATTAATTAATCGTGCATGTTTAATAATATATGATAGTAGCTAATTATCAAAGTAAGGTGAACATAAATCATAACGAGTCAAGAAACTTTGTAACTCTTTTATGACAGCAATGTCATATGTTTTGGACAGTCCGAAGTAACCAGGAAAATTGTAGCTATACAAAACTAAATATAACAATATTTTTAACGTTGGTATCTTATGTACTTAGGTTAGGCGGATACACCCAACTTATTTAGACCGACGCTTTTGGATTGTGACGAAAATTGTAGGATATGAATCCCATATGAACCTACACAAACTGCTCTACCAGAAAACATTTTCAAAATATCGTGCTCGAATTTTAGGAAGGTTGATCCCAACAGTGTGTTCTGTATGTTGGACTTGAACACACCACGTGAATCGTACGTCCGATTCCGTAGCTACTTTACCGCTGCCACTTAGATGTTTTTATAGCATAGCAGCAGCTACCGGAAAAAAGTACAATACCGAAAAATGTGTCAAAAAACAAATTATTTTTGTATGGCGACAAGCTTGTCACTACATAACAGCTATTGGAATACCATTGTGGTTTCTAAGTACTACTATTTTTTTTTGAAAGTAAAACCATTTCAAACCATTTTAATAGGATATAAAAGTTGAAAAGGAATTTTTTTTTAAAAAATAACGACATTCATTTTAAATGAAATAAAATCATAGTAAGCAACTTGTAAACATATATGAAGGTGTTCTAATGGCGTGATTTAGTTTCTGAGAAAACAAAAAACAAAGAAACCTATTAACAAAAACAAGATGTTTAAGATATTAAGATAACAAGATAGAAAGAAAAGCTTCTTGATAAATATGCAATCGTGTTTTTATCGTATACTTTTAGTCTTAATATGCTGTTTATCAATTTTATTGGAGATTGCTGTTATATCAATCATTTTAAAGAAACATGCTTTCAAGTGCGTGCGGTACTACATCATTGTGTCATTGATGGGGACCGATATTGTTACAGCTTCTTCGCTAGTGCTAGTCCTTGCCAGCAACTATGTGAAACAAGATATGTCCTTAATAAAAGTCACTATCGTACTACTTCGTGGGTCCCATATTGCATCGTTATTAGTGGTTTGTATCCTTTCAGTTGATCGTTACGTTGCCGTTGATTATTGTTTCAGGTATTATGAAATCATTACTCCACAAAGAGTATTATGCTGCACAGCCATTTGCTTCGTATCTTCGTTTCTATTCACATTATGTTTTTGGATCAACGCTCAAACGATCTTCATTTTTAGAAAAAGAGTTATAATATTTGATTGTACACTTCGAGTAATTGCTTCAACCATTGTCCTTAGCCTTTCGAAATTAACATTAAACATCCGACAAATGCATGTTAAGGCGCTAAAGAAACAGGATATCAGATTTGGAAGGAGTCAAGAAAAACTTTCTTTATTAACTCACGTCAAAAGGACTGTTAAAGACACTTTTAAACTAAACAATTTTTACAATTGGGTGTGTTATTATTGAAACTGTTTTCGATCTTTTGTTTCTGCTAACTTCGTACCAGACTATTCAAAATGCAGCTGTTTTCATTAGTGTACTAATAATTTTTTCCAATCCATTTATTTATTATATCACACAAAGTGATATCAGCAATGCAATCAAAAAGACACTCAGGTTTAAGTCTAACCGCATACGAACAACTCCTTTATGATAAATCGACGCTACTGATGAATACTAAGTTGCAAAAACTTTGTGAATAAAAGATTGATTAAATAGAATATACTTATCAAGAATTCTTTCCCTGATTTAACAAACAAGAAACTGTTTTTGGAATATTATTTTGAAAAGAAAACACTCCATATAAAAGTAAAATTAACAAATTGAATGTAGCTACCTAGGAATAATCTTAAATTTCCTTTCCTCTGATAGAAAATATGTAAAAATTCTATCTGGAGGAAATAAATTAGACTGATAGCTAAAATATGCCAAGCAGTCTGTAAGACCATGTGCGGACGTATAAAATGGTCAATTATAACGAAGTTGGAAATAACTTAAGTATTCTTAGTTAGAAATTAAAAAAAAATTAGAGTAAATCATATCAAGGTCGATGGAAGTCCTGTCATATATACATCTTTTGCATTTATTTTTGATTCATTATATAGAGTAAATGATGGAAAAGCTAAATTAGTTATCTTAATGACACGCTTATGTGAAGTGATAAATAAGACTAGGGTCGCTAATTACATGACAAGAAACACAGCAGAAATATATGTTTGACAGTTTCTAATTATTCTTGTTTTTATTTATTTTTTCCTTGTTTATGTGAAAATTGCTTTTATCTTTTACTAAATCGTGGCATGATGGTGGTAAGATATTGACTGTGCGGTTTTAGTGGTTTTAATTATCATATTTTATCTAATTAGATATTTCTCAATATTATCATTTATATAACTGATATGTTTTTTGATTAATTGTTTTAATTATTGAAGTTAATTCAGAAATAAATGACAATATATACTAAATGATATCCCACGGTCAAAGCATCAATAAGTTATTACCATTAGAAAGTCTGTTGAGTTGGCTTAACATTGGATAAGTTCAATTCTACTACTCGCTATCTTTCAGTACGGAAAACCTTCAAAGTTTGTTAGATCACTCTCATCAATAAGTTGCTTTCTAAATTTAATGGCATTCGTCACAGACTGTTTTTGGTTCCGTTTGTTATTTCTTCTAGAACTTCGATATGACTAAAAAAGATTAAATTACTTATTAGCGTATCACGTGATATGTTAATTGTAAGCTAATGTTGTTTGGTATTGAGAGACGCAATCTTTAGCATTATGGAGTCTTTATAAGAAGAACTAAGAAAGATTTTCAAATGTATTTTATTTTCACTGGGTAATAGCTAGATTGCCGAAATCTAAATCTTTAGACATATTATTATGGTATGAACATAAACCAAATTGCTAACAAAACATACCTTCAGTTAAATTACGTACAGAACAATAAAATTAATATAACCCTGGCATGTTTTGCCATCTATTGGGTGGATATGATTTTTTAGCCCTATATATCAAATTCCTTTATAACGAAAAAATGGTTTGTTATAGCTATACTTGCTTCACCAAACAGACATATCATTACTATTCACCATAACACGTTGAAGAAGAAGGGTTAAGGATTTTCTTAAGGATTGAAAATTTAGGATTGAGGAATGATGCAATCCATTCTCACTCATTCCCATTCTCATTTGCAATATACATGCAACAGATGAGCTATAAACTGCATATCCACTTCAGATTAATCTTGTCCTTCATGCTACTTTCATTTGACTGAATGTCTTTTTTATCAAGCAATATGACAAGTATGGAATATTGATAGAGTGCTTATAAAGAGTAGCTCTAGCTTAGAAGTTTAGTTATGTTAAGGTACTTAATTAAAATGTTAATTCTTGCGGTAAATGACTAATGACTGCATATAATCAAAAAATAAAACAGTATTGAATATTTATAAAACACTGATGAACGTTAGCTCGTTTATCCATTGATTTAGCTAGTTATTATGTTTGATAAAGCTTAAGAAATACAACCAACCAACAAAACAAATTACAGAACACATAAATAAACAAATACTCAAATCTGTATACTAGGATAAAATACTTCCTGAATTTGTTATATATTAATTTCCCCAAAATAAATTACATGTTTTGTTAAAATTTTATATCGTGTGTTCCTTGTTTATCGTTGGTAAGCTAGTGTTTTTAGTTGAAAGTAAATTTGCTGCTATTAGAAAGTATTGCCAATATAAATGTGCAGCTGTTTCTTTCAACAATATTAAATTTAGTTATTAACAAATCTAGTTATTTTGTTAAATTATATTTTTAAATCTTTTAGCGTTGTCCAATTTAACCATTTTAAAAACTCTTCAAATGACACTCGCCCGTTGTTGTCAGTATCTAACTCTTTCATTGCTTTTTTCTCTCGCTTTTTCCCTTTTCCACCAACTTCCAAAAACATGCGATGAAATTCTTCTTTATCAATAGCTAAATTATCGTCTACATCGTATTTTTTGAACATCTCGATTGCTTTTCGTACATAATGATAACGACATTTGTCGTTTATTGTTTCAAATCTTTCCCCACTTAAAAACCATTGTTCAAACTCGTTATACGATACCTTACTGTCCGCGTCCTTATCGAGTAAATGATAATAAGCCTCAGCTTGATCACATGTCAACCCCATATCGTCTTCTAACAATTTATATAATTCTGCTTTGTCTAAATATCCATTTGAATCAACGTCGTATTTTAGAAATAAACTTCTCAGTGCTATTGCGGGTGTGTTTTTATCAAACAATGTTGTAGCTTGTAATATCGACATTGTATATATAGTATATATCTAAATGAATAAACTAGCATAATCAAAACAAGTTGAATCAGTGAAAATAGCTTAATAAAAATAGGTGATGATTCGGATATATCTTCATGAAACGAACAGAAGAAACGCAAAAACTAAAGAGATCTCGTCAGCATAACAACAAGTAAGAACAAAAAGTTGAAACGGTATCTTTCTTAAAAAGATGAAAAAAAAGTAGAATTAAAAGTGTTTGAAATTGTTTTTTTTTAATTTGTATTATTTCTTTATAGTCATGTAAAATTAAATTTTTAAAATATTTTGCAAAAAAGTAATAATGAGAATGGTGGCATGTAGTAGGTCTTACCCCAGAACATTTTTTGGCAAAAAGTCATTTTAAAACAAAGAAGATTGTTGAGTTGCTTTATATGTCATATAGTAACATTTTCCTTATGTTTAGATGATCTCAAATTGGGAAAAACTTTCTTTCCAAATTAAAGCATTCTGACAGTAAATCTGATCAGTGAACTATAAGTAAGTATTTTCTTTTGTTTTCTTGCGTGTTGAAACTACTTATTTCATTTTAGAATGTAATTTGTGAAATGAAGTGAAATGTAGACTTAAAAAGTCTTTCCATATGTACAAATCTAACTTCATATATTGTAGATTTAAGAATATATCATTATAACCTTAAAATGGTTTGAAATAAAACATGTTCACTTAAACCTTTTATTTAATTGGCTTCACTCTTTCATCTTCTAAACTGTCATCGTGTAATGTTAATACAGGTACCAAGAACACTGTAGCTATATACTATGTACAATTTACAGCCAAATGATTAGTTTAATCAAAAACCATATTAAAAAGCTACTTGCATTGTACAATATACCTATGCACTTTTAAATAAAATATTAATAGAAACTTACTACTTGTATTAAATGTATCAAAAAAACAGCTAACAATAATATAAAATTTTAACTAAGTATCAAAATGCTAACCGTTCTGTCAATGCTTTAAAATATTTATGTAATCTTCTTTGCATATATTTTCAACACGCCATGTTATCAAGCATCAATTTAAAATGATTAAGGTTAATAAAAGACGATATGATTCCTTCTTTGTAAAGCCTCAAAACTTGCTTGATTATACTTTCAATTATATTCAATGGGGCGCTGAAACTGTTTTTATAAAACTAAGTGAAAGTCCAAAAGTACAAGAAACCATTATTATTAAATATGCTTAATACAATTTTTTACGAACAATAGATAAGAGAAAAAGTTTAAGTATAAGTTAAATAAATACAATGCTTACAGATATATGTACATCTATTACTCATAAAATAAATATAATTATTACTTTTATTTATTATTTCAGGCGACTTACAAAATGAGAGAAATACAATTATTCCTAGAGTAATATACCTGGTACACCCCTGGGGTACGAGGGGCCTTTTATTATTTATTAGTTAGCGCTCATCAATAAATGTAGATACCATAGCAAAATTAAATATAGCAAAATAGGTATAGCTCAGAACTTCGACTTGTTAAAATGTTGGTTTTTTACGGTTTAATTATTCGAAATCTCTCAGAAGGAGAGTTCGCTTATAACTAATTAAAATGTAATAAATTGATTTAAATTTCGTGTTCCTGTTACACTCGTTGGGATTTTTACACACAAACTGCATGTTCTAATATTCTGTTGTTATCGTTCTTTATCGCCTTTAGTGTGTTCAAATCGGCACCTGGTAAGAGGTTTGACTTTAATATAAGAAGTTTTGAAAGTGCTTACTTCCATATTATTCTAGCAACGAATCCTTCTTTCTAGCCATTCATATTTTTAAATCTTTAAGTGTTGTCCAATTTAACCATTTCAAAAACTCTTTAAACGACACCCGTCCATTGTTGTCAGTATCTAATTCTTTCATTGCTTTACTTTCTTCCCCTGTCCCCCCATTTTCTAAAAACATGCGATGAAATTCGTCTTTGTCAATAGCTAAATTATCGTCTACATCGTACTTTTTGAACATTTCGATTGCAGCACGCAAATGCTGATAACATAAATTATCATTTACTGTTTCAAATCTTTCCCCACTTAAAAACCACTGTTCAAACTCGTTATACGATACCTTACTGTCCGCGTCCTTATCGAGTAAATGATAATAAGCCTCAGCTTGATCACATGTCAACCCCATATCGTCTTCTAACAATTTATATAATTCTGCTTTGTCTAAATATCCATTTGAATCAACGTCGTATTTAAAGAATAAACTTTTGAGCGCGATTTGAGGTGCGTTTACATCGAACAACGAAGTTGTTTGCAATATTGACATGCTTTGTTATTGTTGAAATCTAAACGCAAAAAAAAACAGAGATTAAAATTAACTCAACATATAAAATAACATCCCCAAGATCATATTTATAATATAAGCAAAGACAGATTTGCTATAGCAATATAGCAATATTACATGATATATAAAATTCGTAACATTACCTGGTATATCTCGAGAAGTTCTTTTTACTTGAAAATGTCATGTAAATCATACTTCGATCTCTTTATATAGCTTTTTTTACACGGCATTCTTTTAGATTGTTTTTTTGTTCTAAACTTAGTTACGGCATGTCACCAAAATGAAACAGCAAGATCAGCAAAATTTACACAATGTTTGTTCAACATTATTCTAAATCTTTCGGTTTCGCTATTTTCGGTAAAGTATCTTTCTTAACCTTTATTGTAAAATAGAATATGATCAATAATAGTTACTATTTATAGTGATATGTCCAAAGGTTGCAACTATTGTTTAAACTAGTAGACGAAAAGTAATTCTAACAAGAATGAATAGAAATTCGATAGCTTTCATATATTGCAAACATAGCCAATTATGTACTACGATTACGTGTTATTAGAGAGTATATGTTCCACGATAAGTGATATAAACACGTGATATAAACATGTGGTATGACGTGGTATGAGAGGGTAACATATTTTGAAGCATAACTTGTGGTTAGTACATTTCCTCTGTAAGTTTAATAACGGTTGTTATTTTGATAAAACTAATTTACTTTCTATTAGTATAACACTGGTACAAAAACAAACTGTGTTTTTATATTTTTGCAAATTGCAAAACTTAATTGATGTATAAGAATTATAAAGTCTTTGTCGTACGCAGTGTCGTTACAACCTAGCCAAACCTATAGAAGGAGTACTCGCATGAGCTCTGCCCTGTTTATAGCACTTACTGGATGTTTGAATCACTGACTGTAGCTACAAAACTTATAAGCTAGAAGATAAATTCATTTAACATACAGTATCTACCAACTTACGGTTACTTATGTTTCTAGCTGGGTAAAATTAGAAAGACGCCTTTGGGTCCTGGCGTAACCTATTTCCCCATTTAAACTTACACAAACTGATCTACTAGACAACACAAAGGATCTTGTAACTATAATGTTAGAACTTAATAGCCTCATTCTCATTGCTTACAATTTAATCTTGAGATGGTTGACGACGACACTGTGGTCAATAGGCGCAACTAAGTCTGATTCCTTAGCCTTTACATCACAGTCATTGACTATATACCACAGTGTATAAGTCACCTGTGCAAGCCAAACAAAGAAATCTAGACACTGCCTCCAGCGCTCTCTTCTATTTATACTCCAGCATAACCCAACTTGAAATATATTATAAAACTTTAAAAAACTAGTAGATTTACCGAGTAAAAAAGGTTAATGTTGCCGTTGTTAAATTACATTTTAGTATATTATGAAGACTGTTCAATATCAGATATCAAGACGGTTCAGAAAGTACGGGGCATCCGCTACACATATCGTCTTTGTTTTTTTAATCAGACTATTTTATTCAATTCACAAATACAATGCAAAGCATGTCACCTTTTTATAAATTGTTGATTTCATTATCAACTAAACGTATTGTCGATATAAGCGAAAGTCGTGTAGATAAAATGACCAGGTTCACTTTCAATATTTTTTTATTTTCTTTCGTCACATTGACTATAAATACGAGAATTTATTTTAACAATTATGATGAATAATCATTTATTAAATCACTTTCGAAAGACGAAATACTAAGAAATACTTTAATTAAATAAAATTATATATTGTATTAGAAATAAGAACTTTTAAGTCATTTTTATTCTTTTATGCCCAAAGGATAAAGTATATGATAGAAAAACTTTAAACGATTTATGTCAACCACTAATAGCTATCAAATATTTTTGTTTGTTAGAATAGTTTTCTTTTGGTACAATAAGGCTTTTTACTTAAACTAACTAAAACTAATCATTTGCTTTAAGGTAAACTCTTTCACTAAACTTATATATAATAATACATAACTTTTTTTAGAACATTTATTAGAAGATAAATAAATACGTGAACGCACTTACTACTTTAAAAGATGGATACCACTTTTTTTACTGCCAATAATAATCAAATTCTTGTTTCTTTAATACAGACTTTACTTGAAGAAAAGTTAGACTCTCCAGGACAAACACAAAATAGAACAGCGGTTTGGTGTTTGTAAAACAGAAGAAGAATATTTTTTTGTTTACTGATATATTCACATTGCAACTGTTTTACTTTCCCATTTGAGGTTACAGTAAATGATAAAATGATATAAATTCCTTTTCTTTTTAAAAAACTTTTTTGTCGTTATAAATATTTTATATACAATCACAATTGAAATTATAATTTATCTTCATTGTGTTTCATTATTTGTTTGTTTGAAATGGTACTTTAAACTCGCCACCAGTTCTTTTTAAACAATTTATTTTATTAAAAAGCGAAAAAAGCAAGTGCTAAGTTTAGCACTTTTTGGATATAGGCTTTTTATCATAAACGATTTGTTAATATAAGTAGCTACAATAAGAATATTAGCATTAATACTTTGATAACATCTGGTGCTAATAAAGTACTAATATCAGAGAATAATAATAAGTAAGTATAGTTGTATTAAATCCTTTGTATGAACCCATGATCCCAAAATATAACTCGATTCACATTTTCCATAACAAGAAGATCCTAGCATTGGCATTTCTAATAGGTATTTCAAACGTTGAAACCAAAGAAAGTGCAAATGGCTAATTAAAATAATATACAATTTTATATTTCGATAAAAAATAAATAAGTAAAAAAAAATTACAAATTATTAATAAAAATTTCATAAAAGTATAAATTAATATGATATTCATAAAAAAATCTAAAATAGTTATCTTTGATTGCGTATTTAATTAAACTTGGGGATTTTGCCTTTATTCGTTAATTGGTAATGACGTAACAAAAGTCTTGCGTCATCTCTAGGAGCATCGGATAACATAAATCTTACTTGGAATTCTCTCCAGTTTTTAGAAGGCATACGAGATAAATATTTCCCTAGTGGCAATTTATCATGTCCACTGAAATGCGCATTAAGAGCATCCCTTATATGGATCTCTTTAGGTAATCCACTAATGTAAATAATTTCTTCGTTTTCTAAGATTTCATAAACCCCACCATTAGCTCCAAATTGATTTTCAACGTTGTTAAAACTAAATAAAGCCCATATGAGTTCTTGGTTATCCATCATGGTGCGTTTCTCATGCATTAACTCGATATTTGCTGCAGAAAATTCTTTTCGTAGTTTTTCCTTGTTGACATCGTTATTAAGTTTCTTCTTGATTGGTTGATCTAAATTGTTGGTCGACGATGTACTCTCTAACTTTCTCTTGCCTTGCTAAAAAATAAAGACTCTTTGTCTACTTGTAAGATAATGAGTATTTCTAACATCATAAGAGAGCTATGCATTAATGTAAGATTCTTTCTACAAAGATTGAATATATAAAATTTGAAATTTTGATAGTCGTGTTTTTGTTTCGTATAAAATCTCTAGTAGATTCTAGTATCTCATCTAATATCTACTAGTAAATCGTATAAGATTATCTATGATGGGTTTTCTACAAGAGAAAAAGTCAAAAGAACTTCTTACCGAGTTATTGTCAGCCATATTAAATTTAATGCAACTTAATAAGTTTTCAGATTGCAGTTGGTTAATTTTTGAATCAACAACTTTATTTTAACGTCAAAATAGACGAAACACTACAGAGGTTTCAAAATAACAAAAAAAGTCTGATATCTGATATAAATTAGAAGCTTTTCCATCTTTGATTCATTAAACAGGATTGGGTTTTACTCTAGTTTTGTTAATGAATTATTTTAGAAACATTTTGAATGTTGGATGTAATTTTTGACATATATTATTTAATTTCTTATTAGCTCACTGTTAACTTGCTATCTTCATTTTACCTAATTTTTCATTTTAGATTAACTTTAAAATTATAGTTATGAAATCTATGCAAGAATAGAATTTCTTTTGGAACTTCTCTTTAAAGAAAAACAAAGAACAGTACAGAATAATGCGACTAAAATTCATTTGCAGTTTTGTTTTTCATTCAAATTCTATACTAATATGTTGTATTGTCAAGTTAAACATGAGTTGTTATCGGTTTTATGGAGTTAACAAAATATATTTGAAAATTATAAGAAACCATGGGTAACACTAAAAATTGCTAAAAAATGTCAAAATATTTTCAACTATAAAGTGAATGGGCATTGTTGAAATTCTAAGCATTGTTTCCATTTACACTCTTGCATCTTTATAACTTGAGTCTAAACATTTTCTGACAAGCGGAGTTAAAAAAGCTATAACCATGGGTTTCTAGTCATGTAAGACGATGATCTAATAAATCCGTAATGACTAATAAAAACTACCTTTTTTCTTTTTTACTCAACATAAATCACTTCACTAACCATTTTCAAAGGTACACGTGACCAAAGTTTGGCAAAAATGATTAGGTAAATTTTTCTGTTTCATCACCTGAGGAACCCCAAATCTTACCCAAATAATGCGTTAAATAGAAATGGTGTCCTTTCAATCAAATATTTACGAGCCGTGCTTAAATATCTGTTGAATTTAGATCCTTGCTTATGTACATATAGGTAAAAGCGAGTTTAAAGTCTACTTGTCGCATGTACGTGAGGCTGTACTTAGATATCTTTTTACAACAAGAAACGAAAAGAGAAATTCTATGCCGACACAAAAGAAGGCTTTTCGTACATTATCATTTGTTTAATACTACTCCGATGCTGTCGTTTTAACAGTCTTTTATTATGGATGGTGGATAGTGCCATAAGAATATTTCGTAAAATAACTTCCGGCATATTTTAAAGGAAGTTTATTTAGGAAATTTATAGACAAGAGCCACTAAACAATGCAGGAAATAGACTTTTCTTTTATACACGTTTTATTATATCAGAAACGTAGTAAGAAGGGCCTAGTTCTAAAAGGTTTTTTAATTTAAGTCTCAAATACATCATTAAAAATCATTATTATTAGGTTATAAATATAACATCTCGAGCGCTATTTCACCAAAAAAATGACAACACTTCTGGTTATCCTTTTCATCATTCAACTCAATGCTCGATACAATATATTCAAACTCTGTTCTACGACCGTCAATAAACTATAAAAATTCATAAAAAAGTCTCATTTTAGAATGAAAGAAAGTTTTTTAATATTTAAAGATTCTACATGCAGGTTCTTAATCAAGAAGACTGTTATATGTAGCTAGTAGCTTTTGTAAAAAAATTTATCCTTTCTTATTAAAACAATTTAGCCCCTCTAAAAAACACAACCGAAGAACAAAAGTTTGACGAGAACAATAAACAGAGTTGACTACTGTATTTATTTCTTACTAAATTTATTTTTACATACTCTTGTATTCTCTTATATAAATTTAAATATCTTAGATTTCCTTAAATAAAGCTACTCTTTTAGTTTCTAATATGTAGTCATATTATTCTGTAATTTTTCGTATATATACTCTTATATTTTCATTTATTCGAATTTATGATGAGCGAATGTGATTTACTGAAAACCAGTTTTAGTAAGTATATAAGAATAAATTTTATTCGGTTTGTTTAAGAAAACTTTTTGTAATATTGAACCTTTTAAAGTTTATAAGAAGTGCTCTAAAAATATCTGCTCTAATATTCCCGTACAATCCCAACTGAGAATGTAAATAAATAATTTCTTTGTTACTGACGTCATTTGAATTAATACAAGATTTTCTCTACGGTGACATTTGTTTTCATAGACACCATGGAACTTAAGTTTTAATCGATAAACTGTAATTATTTTAATCTATTAGGCTGCTTCTTCGTCATGTAACAAATCTTAACAGCTTACCGTCGAAAGAGTGGTTGAATAAAAATACCTTTACAACGCCTATCAAACGAAGAAAAATCATCGTAACGCTGTTCTTTTTCCTGAAACCTATATCAATATGCCGTTCTCGGGTAAAAGCCACTATTACAGTTTTTCAAGGGCAAGCTGCTAAATTAATGGTACTTTCTCAAAACAATGCCCATTTTTTAAATTAATCCATCATAAAGAAAACACTTCAATTAAATTGTTTCAAAAATATTTATAGTCATTGTCCTTCTGTTATTGAAATGATTTGATAAATAGTCACAAAAATAGCATCTTCACTATTAAACCTTGCTCTACTTACGGAGAACGGCGTATTTTTGGTCAATCTGTTTATAAACTTTCAAAATAGTTAATTTCAGTTCTATGTTCTAATGACTTGTTTAGCTACATAAAATGTTTGTTCTGTTCTGTAAATTCTTGTTCTGTAAATTGCTTGATATTCGTTGATGTTCAATATTTCATTATTATTTTATGTTGGTCATAGCTCAGCAGTGTTTTATCCTATACGAGGAAATAACAATATGCTAAATTAATCTGGTATCTTGTTACAAGGCCAATTATTTTACGTTCATTTTTATGTTTTATTTCCTGTGTCACATAGTAATCTTGCTGTTTATTATAATGGGATGTCGTTAATCAAACAGAGATTTTGGTTTATGTCTATTATTTAATTGAAGTGTAAAAAATGACAATATTTTAATAGACTGTTTTAATGGGAAAATTTTGTTGTAAACACGTTCTTAAAATAACTTTGGAATGCATATAATATCGCTCCCCCCTAGTTCAAATTTTAGGTCAAATATTTGATATTATAAAGTCATTACTGAATGTATCAATTATATCAAAAAAGAAAAGGTTTGACCGAATCTCAAATTTTAAAAGTTGATTAATGTGTTGAAATGTATGAATACTTCTTAAGATATCTTTTACTTTAGCTATTAATAGTCGATTGATTAAAACTGTTCACAATATTTATATATATTGGGAGGATGTGTGAATGTATCCTAATTCTATTTTTTACGTATTTCAATGACGGAAACTGCCCGTGTTGTGCAATTGGGGAAGGAATGAAATTTTTTTGTTATGTGCTGCGCAACAAGTTACCATTCATATGTACAGATAAATTAAATCTTTGTCGCAATATATATATTCATTTATATATGTAAAAAATTAAAATAAACATTTCGTTTTTTTCGTTCGTTGTAGATTAGCAAAGGTTGCTAGCTGCCTTATGGTAACATCTATATTATTCATTTAGTTTCCGTTGACAATAAATATCTTCGATCAAACTTTTGTTTATCTGGTGTTTATCCGCAAGTGATTTGATGAATTCGATCACTGGTTAGATAGATTTGTTAATTTCTACTACATTGCTCCTTCAGAATTTATATTCGTTGCATAAATTACTCGTTGAATAAATTACTTCTTGCATAAATTACTAGTTGCATAAATTATCGATATGGCTATTATAGTTATAACATTTTTTCGTCGATTTATGTACAATAATGAGTATTTTGTTCTTTTTCGCATGTTTCGCATCTAACTTCGCAACACCAAATAAATTTACACCCGCATTTTTTTTTTACTATTTGTCGCCTAGTATAATGTTTTCTTCCGCAACAAACAATACTACAGTCATTTAATGTGTTGCTCCCAACTTGGCATTCCCGTCCCTTTGTTCCGAAAGAACCGATACCAAGGTTTTTCTTACAGTAACTAGGTGATTCATTTAGATATATTAAGTCTCTCGACGTGTATTTAAGATAAGATCTACCGACTTCGACGAGTTTCTTTTCTGTTTTTTGTATTTGAGCAAGTTTGACGTGAGCAAGTTTGACTTGAATGGAACTTTGATATCTTGATTCTAAATACTTGCCTACTTCTTTGAAATTGTTTAGTTGGCGGTAACACATGCTGGTGGCGCAATTACTTGATGCACCGTGGCAGCGGCATTGAATTATTGATTTTTTAAAAACAGCCTATGCAAAACAAATTGATAAATAAATACGTTTTAGATAATATGTTACGATGATAATACAATTAGCGTTCTTCGATGACGCATTAAATGTAAAAATAAAGTTCATTAACGTTAAGGAGGGAAACAGTTCAAATATTGAATTGTCTAATTACATCTAAAAAGTATGTTTATCACAAACATAACCACGTGAAAGTGATTTATTAATTTAAAGTAACTTGATTTAGGGAAGGCTATTATGGTGATTAACTTACCCATCTCCCTGCTTCATTGTTATGTAAATTCATTAAAACCTTTGAAAAATCTAAACTTTCTTCAGCTAAATCCTCAGAAGCATCCATGAACTTTTTGCTAAATCTATAACCGTAGGGTAAGTTGTCCCCGCATCCTCCCCACACCTTTTTGCTTGCCAGATTAGCTGGTCGATTTTCTTCACTACATGCACAATAGGACGATAGCTTGTTTTCCATGCAAGCTCGGCTCAATGTATGCATTATACCAGCTGATACTACCGAATGAACAAATGATGTCTCCCTGGTAGCTGAAACGAAAAGAAGATTAAAGGATCAATATTTTATCTTATATTATTTTTAACACAATGCTGAAG
>JAUELD010038643.1:0-12584 GCA_031471615.1 Aglantha digitale
AACATAAGTGTCAATTAGCATAGAGTTATTACTAACCTATACAAGTCAAACAATCCGCAGAATGGGGACCACTGCAATCAGAACAAGTGTGATGACACGGTTTGCATATACTTGTATGACCAATATTTTCCGCGTAATAACCTTTCGGTATTTTTTTGACACACTTGCCGTTATGTAAATATCTACCTACAGGACAGGCAATACAGTCGTGCGACGTGGGACCTTGACATTCACTGCATGTTGAAGCGCAATTGCCGCATCTTTGGAAAAATAAACAAGATTTAAGATAGATTTAGATTTTTTAGATTTTAAAATATGTTATCTTTACATTTTTACTCCTCTTCTGTTGATCTTTAAAACAAAATTTCGTCACTAAAAAATTATTTCGATCTTTTTAAAAGTATCATTAAATGCAATAGTTACTCTCTTTTTTGCAGTATCATCCTATCATTCTAACATCTGGAAAATTCCCAACTACTTATTCACATCTTGTAGTATTAAAAGTTCAAAGAGAAAACTACGGCAACGGGAAAGTAAGAAACTGATAATAATACCAAAGCACACTTACGTTGTTCGTCGATCCAATGCGTATGTACCATTCGGACATCTTTCAACGCATTTGTCATCGGGAGTTAGATAGTAATTCAAAAAGCATGCCGTACACAGATTAGCTGATTCACAAAACGAACAAGTCGCAGGACAAGAGTCGCATGCCCCAGTGGTCTTGTTAACGTAATACCTTGTGTCACATTCTGATGCTGACACGCATTCGTGATCTTTTAAATA
Organism: Aglantha digitale; assembly: GCA_031471615.1. Taxonomy (NCBI): domain Eukaryota; kingdom Metazoa; phylum Cnidaria; class Hydrozoa; order Trachymedusae; family Rhopalonematidae; genus Aglantha; species Aglantha digitale. The sequence goes on from JAUELD010038643.1 coordinate 787, forward strand.
GAAACCATCCATGCAAGAAATACAAGCAGACGGCTCACCTGGTACACATTTACTACAAGGTAAATCGCATGGTTCACACACCCGCCTTACTAAATCAGCGTAATAACCTAAAAAGCATAACAGTATAAAATTACTGGCATCATTATATTTCAAGCGATACGCAAGTGTTAAATAAATAGATTTATACAATCCCCAATAGCAATAGTTTACAAATAGACTCAACATAATACATATTGCGAAAAAAAAATATAAGTACCGTTTGGACATTCTTTAACACATTTCCCATCTCCCGCTGCTACCCTAAAGTATGATATATCACATATTTCGCACTTAAGGCCGTTGTTTGAACATTGCAAACAGTTGGTTGGACAATCAAGGCAACTTTGCTCGATAGTGTTTTCAACAAATGTACGAATAGGACACGATGTCACGCATTGGTTGCCACGATGCAAGTACCTAAATGAAATACTTTATTCCTTAAAATTATTCTATTCAGTGGATTGTGGGTAACATTTTTATTGATTCTATGTAAGTTCCATGGCTAGCCTGCATTCGAATTTTGGGTTCTAGAAAAGTCATGACCATTTTTTATCATTCTATTCGTAATAATTAAAAAATTTGAAATCAAAGTTTGAAAGAATTTTAGCCTTTTTCCATTTCGAACACTTTTCCCAAATATGAAGAAAATGATAGCTGCAGCCAATGACTTTAGACATTTATTATTTTAAAATTCCGTGTTACCAAGCAACCAATATTAAAAATGATTTTTTGACTTTGAAATTCAAAACTGAATTAGAATTCAAGAAATCTTTTATTATAGAGAAAAATATCGATCACAAAAATTTTGTTGTTGAAAATGTTTTTTGGCTGTATTTACAGTTTTAAAATCATGCAAATACCACTTTAATGAATAAAAAAAACATAACAGCTAACAAATTAAAATGTATAATCCAATTTGCCTTACCTATTCTCTACATCATTGAGATAAATTTTGGGACAGAAGGTACAGTTGTGCTCACTTGCACCACCTGAACAGCTTTTACAAGATGGATGGCATAACTCGCAACCTTTACCATTCAGCCACTGGTTACCGGCGCACCTGGCAACACATGTAGAATCTTGTAGTATGGATCCTTCACCACATTCTGTGCATTTGTCGGCTTGGTTTATACAGGACGCACAACTTTTTATACATGGATGGCACACGCTTTTATCAACAAGAGAGTTTTCGATGAACATACCTGGTAAAAAATTTAACAATTAAACTTACATGGTTGCTTTTACTATTAAAATATGCAATCATTGTAAATAAGTAAAAACCATGAAATTTTTTTAGTAAAATAAATAAATATGACATTTAAAAAACTTTTTACTCGACATGTAACATTATGCTTTTTCTCATATTGTTTTTATTGCCTGATAATGTACATATGTACGAAAAGCTTCACTAAAATAAAATATTCATTTATTTTAATAAAATGCTGTCATAGTTTTTACTACATTTATTCCGTTTTTCATATATGATCGCTTAATCGCTGTAGAAAGTTGTAATATTTTTAAAATTTATAGTTTATTAAATAATATTCAAAAAATAACAAGAGAAAGAATATAAACCTTTAGGACATGCTTGCAAACATTGACCATTGTGTAGTGCAAAACCAGGTTGACACGATAAACATTTCTTTTCATTGCACGTCAAACACGTTTTTTGACACATAATACATTCAGCTGTTCCAGATTCCAAATACATGTTGGATGGACAAGACTCAACGCAGAACTGTAACAAGAAACAAACTACAAAGTATTTTACTGACATTCTTGATCAACTACTATTATTTCTTTGCGAAATAATTCTCTACATTTACTATTTTATGTTTATTAATTTTAGAAATAGCAGCGTTTCTTATAGTAAAGAATCTCAAGTTTGCATACAATCAATAGTATGGAATTACAACAACAAAAAATGACGACCGGTAGGTATCAACCTTGAAACTGTAGATTTTAATCCTTTAATCTTTTAAATTATTTTTTGAGGTTTACATTCTTGAAGAAACTGGAAAATAACAAAAAAAAGACTTATCAATTTTCCCGAACAGAGAAATAAGAGGACTTAACTTACTGACTTAAACTTTATATTACAGCTTTAAGATTTCATATTATAATCTTTTAAAAATTTATCTTGAAGAAAGTAGAAATAATAAAGACTATTGTATTTTCACGAACATAAATATGAGATGGATTAGAGGTGTTGACCTTGTTGTATAAAAAAGTAAAAATGACTAAATTAAAATTAAATAAATTCACAAAATAGTATTTGTGCACAATTGCAAATAGCATTGAGCTTTGATCTATTTACGAAAAATCAGTAACGTATCTGAGTTATTTAGGTATTATTTTAGGTATAGGGTATTAAGGAATTGTTTAATTATTTAGTACTATCGTAAAAAATAGATTGAAAAACTCAAAATACCAATAAGCAATTTTAGCCTTATACAATGAAACAAAAACAAATACTTTTTCTTGGATTATTATAAAAACATACCTTTTTATTTTCCTTTTTAAAAAAATGATGTTTGCATTTATAACAGTGGGTATTCTCGGGACCAGAACAACCTTTAATGCATTGTTCGTGGCACCTGTATGGTTTGATTTGCTTGCTTCTCTCCCCAGGTTTATGTTCTGTACCATACACGATTAATGTCATGAGTTGTAAAAAGCCAGGTTTCAACTTATCGGTTTCTGGAATAAAAAAAAAAAATAGAAAACATAACATTTTGAGGCAATTCTACTTTGGCGAAACAAAAATAAAGGTTTTCCAGTAGGTTCTGCATTGCATGGTCTGAAGGTGGAACAATTGGTCAAACAACCAAAATGGAAACTAAATTTGCGAATTTGAAATTCAAAACTGAATTGACACTCAAAATATTGAAAAATCAAAAAAACTGATGTGCAAAATCAACAATAATTCGATGTTTTTTAGCTGTATTTACATTTTTAAAATCATGCAAAAACTACTTTAGTGAAAAAACAATTGGTTTCGAAGGAGTACAAATAAACTGTTCTGCTCAATAGTATTATTTTGTAATTATCACGTGGTACATGAATAAGTAGAACCAAAGTAGAAAAAAGTAGCATTGTGTCATGACTTGAACTTTCGTAAGAATTTTCTTTTCATTACAAAGCAGAATCACACTTGAAATAGAATAAGAGAATATTTATAATAGAAACTATAAGTAATCACAACTGATAAAAATGTTAAAGGTTCAATGTGAATACCTTGACTATAAAAAATAACTTTCCAATTTCCAACCGGATTTTCACCCCAAAAATGAGTCGATAAAAACTTCCATTCGTGAAACTGTTTCCCACGACGATCTTTTTCCCTTTCTTTCAACACCCAACTTCTTGTACCTTGTGGTGAAATAATAAGGATTTCTGTAGCACCTCTACGATAGTGGAAAAATGTGGTTTTCACCTGAACGTGTTCAGCGTATCGAATATACTGTGGAGTTCCTTGACAAGCTGTAATGTTGACATCTAATTCTAAAGCATGGGTGTTATTGAATTGGTTGTCACTAAAATAAATGTAAGTGCATAATATGTTACGTGGCTACCGTATAACGAATACTATATCTTTAATTTGTAAGGGTTTAGGGTTAGTACAAGTTGCAGTGTTTTTTACAAATTATTATTCAGTCTATGTTATATAAAATATAAAAAGTATACTGTTATAATGAGCAGGGTAAAGCAAGGGAACTCAAGGTGATAAAACAAAATTGTGCAAAGTTTCGTTCTCTCGTTATCAGTGTTTGAAGTTTCCATATTCAACCATTTTTAAATAGCAAATTCATTGAAACTAAAATCGAAAGTCTTTTCTTGGTACCAGGGATAACCAGCATTGATGACATCACAAATAAGTACCATACTTTAACTACAATTAAAGCTATGTCTTAAAAACCATAGTGAATTGATTGAACTTATTTGGCACAATACAAATCGTGCCGGTTGCTCGTTGCAGAAAAGTTTTCTATAGCAACTAGTGCCATTATTCGTTCTGAAAGTTTTGTTCTCCCACTTGTTTTTAACATTGACCATAAAGCTCGAAGTTTTATCCATCAATTCAGTATGGATTCTAGGTAAAGATGTTATTTTGCAGTTTTATACTCATTTGTGATATCATCATGGTTAGTTATCCCTGCTACCTAGAAAAGACCTCCACTTTGAATTTTCACAAAATTTGCCATATCAAAATATCTGAAAATTGAAAACATCAAATACAAATAAATTGAGAACGAAAAAAGAATTTGGCACGAACTAAAATGCATTTTTCATAATTTTTTTATATAATTTTTTTATATGATTTTTTTATATAATTATTTTAACTTGTTTGATCAGCTTGGATTCCCTTTAAGTTTGAAATGAACTTTTAACTAATTATTGCAATAAAGGAAAAGTATAGCAGAGTAATATAATTATGGTTCAGACACTAAAAAGCTATGTTATTGTAAACGTTCGTGCAGGGTTACGTTATTGTTTCCTATAGTATAAAGGTCTTACTTGACCCTGTACAAACTTTAAAATGAAACAAAGAGTTATATAGGTTCTAAACAATAATATTGCCTATAAGTTTTAAAAAAAAGTAGATGAAGAACAACTTTTAATTAAAGAAGAACTTACGGGTATTCCTTAATTTCTTTTTGGTAAAAACATACATGCTGTTCAGGTGCTGTGTGCCATTTTTCAGCTAAATTGATCAGTTTTTCTCCATTGACTATACCATAACCAAAATGATGACTGAAACGCTTACCTTGATGACAGAACAAAATAAGTATGAATCTTGTATCATTATCGCATTTAAACATCAGATATTCTCATTCTTATTCTCAATTTATAATCTGGTTGTCAGTTAGAAAAGTAAGGTATTTGCCTGGATTGTAAAGTTTGTAAAGTAAATTGTAAACAAACAACTTTTAGTGGTAAAATGATGATGGGACGCTTTAAATATATTTAAATTTACAGTATATCCTTTCAAAAAAGTGCAAATTTGGGAAGTTTCAAGTAACTTTTGAATTAGGAAGTGTCTCGTGTAAAACAGACAATATTTATTCTAGCCAACACACTTAAAAAATGTCATTCAGTTGAGAATTTTCAAAACAGTTTTTTATAGGCTATTCATTAAATACATTCTCTAAAATGTAAGAGATTAAAATCATACTCCCATGATATAAAGAACCTATAGACAATAGACAACTAATTAATTTGATTTATATATAATTGATCATTTGAGAAAGAAGCCAAGCAAAGAGCAAGAAAAGATCTTGGAAAACACTAATGCTCTATATTTTTTTCTAGTTGTTTTAAACATAGTAAAACAAAGACAAAGTTTTTTTTACTTGGTAAATGACAATTGGCAAAGATTAATAATATAATACCTGCAGCATTGTATGTGAAGTCATTTCCATCGAGGTGTTCCAAACTTGACGATTCAACTAAGATATGTTGGACGTCTCGCCATGTAAGATTAGGACTAAATTGGAAACATTGTTAAATGTAATCTTAAATAGCCAGATATTTATGTCGCAATTTACTAGTTGAGTAGGAGCCAAAAATGAAGAGTGACAAATTCATATTTATATATTTTTAACTAACATTGATTTACAGCATAATCTCTATTTTCATGTAACATTTCTTACAAAAATAACTTGGATCACATGAAGTGCCTTAAATTTTTGTTGACTTTGTCAGCAATAATAAAAATGCAACAAACATAAAAATAGAAAAGCAATGCACTCTGATGCATGGGATATTTAAATGTTTTATCAATTTACTTACTTTGCTTCCAACGCTAAAGCAATAAATCCAGCTATTAGAGGTTGGGAAGCTGATGTTCCTGTATGTCCGTCAGTACATCCCCCATTCAGATCAGCTGTGACCTGTAAACAATAGTTGCAATATGTCAAAACTCTCAAAAATATTTAAAAAAAATTCATAATTTGAAAAACTTTTTTGTTAAATGTAGTTGAAAAGTGAAAACATTTAAATTTGAAATACAGGTTTTAAATAATTTTGCGTCAGCTAAACAGCTTTCTACCATGAAAAAAAAAGAAAAACTCACAATGCTTTTTTCGAAATCAGTGCTACCAGTACTGTAAGCAGACACCAAAGTGGAAGCACATGATTCTAAATACCATGGTCTTATTCCAATTGATGTAGCTGCACTAACTGACACAGTGTATATACTGTTTGTGTATCCATCACAATTGCAATGATCGCTCTCACCACCACCGTTTCCAGATGCCCAAACAACTATACTTCCTTTGCCTTGTCGGCCCTAAATAGAAAGTGGTCTATGAGAAATTTGGATATTTTGTAAATAAATTAAACCCTCGTAAACATAATTTAAATAATAATTTATATAATTTAAAAATACTATAAAAAAATAATTTTAAAAATCCCAGGCTTGAGTATAATTTCTAATCCCTAACCATATCACTAAATACCAATACTGTATATAATACACTACTAATACTATTTTTTTTTACATAAATGTTTACTAAGGCAATAGTATGTAGTAGCATAAAAAAAATCATAATGGTTTTATGATTAAAGAAAATATCAAAATTATCATCACAACAAAAAGTTCATACAAATCTTGCACCATCACGCAAAGCTTTTTTGGTAAGGGGTCCTGGCTCATCAACAGTAACTCCATCATCTTCGGGCCCCCAAGAAGAGCTATAAATATCAACATGATCTCTGGCATGGCTTAACGATTGTGCTTCAACTAAATCTGTTATTTCACCATCAAGCATTCGAATGCCTAAACAAAAAAAGTGACATAATTTTATTCACAATAAAAAGTTCACCAAACACTAACATTGGCAAAATGGCAAAACAATGAAGTGAAACAATTTTTTTTCAAAAGGATCCAGGAATAAACAAGTTTGATGACAACACACCAAGGTTAGAACGCCATATGAACTGCATAAATTAAAGGTTATATGGTAATTACAGTTTTTCTCAAAAACCTAGAGCCTAATATTATAACATAGCCATTTATTTTTATTTTTTTTCTTCACTTTGCATGTTGTTTCTCTTTATAAATTTCAAAAGTTTAAAAAATCTATAAGAAAGAATAACTCTCCATTATAAAAATCTATTTGCCTTCGAAAGAATCTCTTATAGAAACAGTAAAAATAATGTCTTTGTAAAACAAACAAAACGCCTCACAATAAAGAGACCACTAATGATTTTCATAAAGAAATATACTAGCTGTAGCTTTATATACTAAACTATAGCCTAGTTGGTAGAACTATAGCACTAGAATTGGTCGTGGGTTCAAATTCCACCTATTTTGCAGCTACAAAGATCTTTTTAGCTTCACTGCAAGTTGCTACCCATTCTTTTACATTAGTGTAGGAGCAACCTTACCTCAGAGATATACACCATTGATTCATAAAGAAATAAAAAAGGTTTATTCTGTTCTTTTTTATAGTTGCTAAAAAAACCAGCCATGGTATGACTTTTTGGACATCGTGGACACTGAAGTTAAAATGAAGTACTAAATGATAACAAAATTCCTAAATTCAAATCTCATTTGCATTTTTAAATTTGTTGCAAGGAAATTTCACAGTCTTTAAGATCAGAAAAATGATCAGTGCGCAAACTAATTAGTAAAACCAAATGAAGCATACCAATACCAGAAAGAAACTACAAAGATTTGAATGTTATCTTGCATACAGAATGTGACTTTTTCACACGCTTCAGGGGGTTCACCTTGAAAAGAAATAGGCTTTATAAAAAAATCTCTTTTGTCTTGTCTCTTATCTGAGTTTTTGTTCTAGTATAATTTAAATAATTTGGATGAAAAAAGTTGAGCATAAATTAATACAAATTTAGCACAAGTTTAAATTAAAAAAAAAGATGCCACTAGAAGTTGCCACAACCATTAAAAAGTTTTGATTTTTCATTATAGTAAGATATATTTTTAACAGAAAAAGTATTGTAAATTTAGTTGACTAGTTGTTTAACAAGTATCCTGTTTATCTATACATTAATACACTAAGAGATTTAGAAAGGGTAGTGTGACCTTACTGAATTTTTTTGCTGGATCTTTTCCCTATTTATATCGTCTCAAAAATCTTAAGAAGACATTGTAGTGAACAAGTTTTTAACATTATTTTTCATCAATGGACATTGAATCAAATGACCAAGATAACATAAAGAAATATGCAAGAAAATTTATCAATGAAAGGACTTTCATAGCTGATTCGATGGGCATACACAGCTAGTTCAGCATTAATCTTTATAAAAATATGTGCAAACAAATTCACACAAAGCTTCTTTAAAATCAATGCTTTGCACATAAGTAAATTTTGCTGATTGTATAACAAATTACCTCCAATGCTTGCTTTGTACGCTACCCCAACAACGCAAAACGAGTTGTTCCCAGCGGCTGCAATTTCACCAGCACACCTAGTACCATGTCTAAATTTGAAAAAAAAATTTAAGATATATGATATCTAGTTTCATTTAAACAAACTATCTAATCAAAAACATTCAAAAATATGACCCAATGTTTTATTTAAACAACCAATTCAAAGTTCACCAACAATATTGCATCAATTTTCAAATATTTTTGATTAGATTGTTAGCTTGTTCAAACTTAATTAGAGCGCAGCCTGTTATGCAAGTATGATAGATTCCTTGACTATAGTGAACAAAGAAAATAAAACCTTTTAAAACACTCTAATTGGTAGGAGGGTTTGTTATCTCAATTGACATTTGGAATTTATTGCTATTACTTGAAACCAAGTCAAGAAGTACCAAATAATAAAAACATAGATAAATATGCTATTGTATGGTCCAAAACGCTAAATTATAAAAACAATATAACATGAGTCATGTTTTAAGAATTTATGTTTATAACTAAAAAATATTAGGAAAGATTTGCATCCATCCATTTGCATTACACCATTTTTCTATTACAAACTTTCTTTATTATATTCTTTTTCTATTACAAACTTTCTTTATTCCACCATTAGGACTTACTATTTGAGGGCTTTACAGATATAAACCCTAACCCTAATTTACTGTTGGCAAATTAAAAAAAAGTAAACAAATTTACTTATTGTCCTCTCTCCAATTATATCTCGGTAGAGGATCAGTATCGTTATCATTGTAATCATAACTTGCCTTTGGATCCTAAATTTTCCAAAGAAAGTCAAACATAAAGATAAAAAATTTATACTAACAAGCTAAAAAAAAAACAAGATTATAACACAGAAGTTACGATATAATATTGTAATGAGCGGTGGTATTGTTTTGAAACTCGAAACAACTGACAACAATAAATATATACCTACATAATTGGGAGCAATTTCAGGATGGGTATGTTCTAAACCTAGAAGGTAAAAACAAACAGTTATATAGGTGAATCAAAAGAATGGATGGCTAAATTTGCTTTATTTTTCAAAAACTACCACCCATTTCTTAAATTGATAGCAGAAATGTATAACCATTTTTTTTTGAGTCATTTTACAAACTTTTAGCACTAATAAAACTAATAAAAAAAGACGCCAAAAATTAAAAGAAGCATGCTGATTAGATTAAATTTCTTTTAGATGCAAATAACCAGTGCAAAAGGAAATAGTTATAATGAAACAGCACTTTTCGAAAACATTAAGATTTGTTTAGTAATTTTACTTTTTAAAAATTAAATAGCCAATTGTAGAAATTGTGTTTTTTATTGTTTAAAAAAGCCAAAACCCTATGTATAAATTACAAAGATGGCTGTTTTAATCATGCTAATTTAATTGTATATTATAATACAATGGGAACGGTTTTACCATCATCAAGGACGGATACAACCACGCCTTTTCCGCTATATCCTTTTTTCCACACAGGAACAACATTCATGTGGTGATGGGAAAATGCATAGTCTCGATGATGCTAAAATAGAATGAAAGGCTACTTGACATAAGCTAGCTAGTGCAATCTTCCCAGGATGAACAGTAAAAGGTATTGGCCTGAATAATTGTAAAGTTGCTAAAAGATATTGTCAACAACAAACTTTTTGTGGTAAACTATAATGCTGGGTTGCTTCTAATTTCTTTAGATTTAGACAGTATTTCATTCTGAAAAGTGCAAATTTGAAAGAATTTAAGTAATTAAGGTAGAAAATATTTATATAATCTATCTTAAAAACAAGGTTACGTTCTGGTAAATAAACCTGAACTAGAGTCACTCAATTTTTATTGAGAATCCTTAAAAAAAATTAAACTTAGTTTATAAGAAAAACTGACTGTTGGACTCCCTGCTATTATTCTCCAATGTTCATGAATTAGATACAAGAAGGCAAATTTGTTAGCCAGGCATAGAAAATTGCTTGACTAAAAACTGAAAAATTTGGGCAACAAAACAGAGACATTACCAGAGAAACCAGAAAAATGTATTTTATAAAAAAAAAGAAAAGATTTTTGCACTATTTACCCTAATTTGGAAAACAGAAAAATTGACAAAAATCAGGTAATGTCACATTTTTCCCTGTACAAATGCCTTCTTTATGGAAAAAAATCAAAAAAAAAAATGACTATAGAACTCCCGCAAAAAAACGAACCTAATTACGCAAAAATAAGAATTTTTAGGGGTGGCAAACCTAGAACATCAACATTTTGATCCCAATTACGCAAAAAGAAAAAAGAAAAATGTGGTGGGAGGGTTGTGAAACCAAGTGCATTTAGAAACCCTTATTGCCTAACTTCATGCAAACTATCAAAAAGATCTATTGAAGAGTTTTTGAAATATTTTCAAAAAAAACCTTTTTTGGACCAAAATTTACTTTATGCAAAAATTAAAAAACCTAATTCATTTAAAGCCTAACTTCATACAAGAAATCATCTAAGAAGAGTACTTGAAATATTTTCAAAAAAGTATATTTTTGGGCAAAAATCAACTTTTTGATCCCAATTAAGCAAAAAAAAAGATCAAGGGGAAGGCCACACCAATTAATCAAAGGTCCTTGATTTTCATGGGAAAGCGTTTTTTTTGCACCATTTACTGCAATTTAGGAAAATAAGATTTTTCGACAAAAAATTGGCTCTGACACATTTTTCCTTCAATAAATATTTTATCTATATGCGAAAAATCAGAAAAAAACTAATTAATGCCAATTCCTAGAAGAGTTGGAAACAGACAAATGTTTATCATGTAGCTTGTTTCCATTTTCAAGCATGGAATCTCAATTTCAATGCTTACAATATAAATTTCTGACAGTGTAAGTTATAAAACTGAGTTCAGAGGTACTTTACATTAGATAATATATTGCAACTTAAATTAGTTACATAAAAATAAAACTACAGGTTATTTGTTGTTGTTTTTCATGAGAAATTTAACTACAAAAAAATCTTACCAAATACCACTGATTTTTCCATTCTGCATCATTGAAATTTATTGACCGCTTTGATCTTGCCTTGGACTCTTGTTGTTGAGCAAACACAACCTGAAAATTATCAAAATTACGATTTTTTGAAAACCAAAAATAAAATAAAAAAAGTATGTATATATCTATATATATATGCTTACTCTTGTATCTGATTTTAAATGAACGCTTTTAACTAGTGAAGCTCGTTTTTTTCTTTTGGGTATCCCAGGATGTATAAATTCGTAAACATTTTCAAAGACCTAAAAATATCAAAAAAATACGATAAGCAGAAAATTACAACTAAACAAAGTTTACTAAAATCAAAAATAAGAGCATGCTATTAATTATAAAAAACTATAAATGAACATGATGAACA
>JAUELD010038654.1:0-11827 GCA_031471615.1 Aglantha digitale
GTCACATCAAAATATTGGTTCCAGATCTCTTTAAATTTTGCCGAAGTTGTTTTTAGGTTGTTTCTAATGATAAAATTTGAAGTTTTATATCTCCTGCTAGAAAAGGAATTGGGTAAAGAAATTTTGCATTATCAAAATATAGATATAGAACAACTTTTTGACGAAAAAAAATTCGCGAAGTTTAAATTCTATGCTAATTAAAGATCCCCTTTAATTAGCATAGAATATTTCTAATAAGTAAATTATTCTCATTCCAGACAGAATATCAAAAGCTTTACTCAGTTATTAGTTAAAAGTTTCGGTGTATGTCTATTAAAAAAAAACTTAGCTATAAAAAAAAATGTAATAATTAGCTAAAAAAATCCTTTTTTTATTTCAATTTTTTTTTGGTTTAACTTCGTTTGCTTTTCAAATAATTAGAATAAAGTTTCCTTTTTTATTACATTTTTCATTTACAATATTTATCTATTTCGTATTTTAATAAAAATAATTTATTGCTTTTGCGTATGGTATTACTTATTTTGCTGATAACTCCTAATCAGATGTTTAATGCATACTTGCACTTCTATTCATCGAAATATTCAGTTAAATTTTATCCTCGACTCTTAATTTTACCCTCACGTATAACGCTTTCATTTCATCATTTTATCAAAACGTTCGAGATTTTTGTCATCAAGCAATTTGAAATTGTATAATGACCTCGTAGAAACATAGTGTGACCACAACTTGGACCCAGGATTCCCCCTCGATTAGTCACTGACTACTAGAAAGCTTGTAAAAATGTCACTCAATCCTTCTAGCTTTCATGCAACAAGCTTAAGAATTAATTAAATGAAAAGTGCCCTTTAAAAAACGATAAAATTTTTAATGACTTTGATTTTGGATATTCCAAAGCAAGCTTTGTGTCGTCCTCCACTTACTTCGATTATTTTACTTACTGACTGAAGGAGTTCGAGCACTTTTAACAGTTTTTTACAGAATTATTAAAGAATATGTGAATATTGAATAAAAAAGCAAAACATTTTATTTGTGGTAGTTAATATGATTCTATCGTGTTCCATCGTAAATCGATCGATTCATTCAAACTTTGAAAGCTCGAAGAAAAAACATGTCTTATCATGGCGTATATTGGATTGTGGAAAATGTTTAAAAACATGGTTTTGCATTACACTTTCAAGATTTACTTCATGCCACAAATTATAGTCAAGAAAGTACTATTTTTAATTATTCAGTTATTCATTTTACAATTAATTTTTATAGATCAACACATCACATCTCATAAAGTCCCTTCTGTTTTTAATTAAGCAAAATAAAATTGTTTAAAACTTTCTAATTAAAATTTAAAACTTCAATTACAATGTAAATATATCAAATTATTCTTCAGTAAAAGATTCGATTACAATCATTTTAGTCTTGACAAAATTTAGTTTCAAGATTAAAGTAACTTGTTCGTCTGACTCCATGTTTTCCCAATTCTTTTAAAATGTAATTTTTTTTGCTCTTAAATGCTGAAAATGAAAGTGTAAGTGGTGATTTGTCAATTCTAGTTCAAAAGGAAACTTTATATTAGTGAAAGACCACAATTAATTATAGTTTAGTGTAGTTTAATTTAATAGTTTTTCATAGGTTAATTTTAGACTAAAATACCTAAAATTTAAATTTTTTCATTAAGAATGTTCCATTTAGTTAGTTTGAATGTTTGTGTGATTGTTTTGTTGCGCGATTAATTAAATTTATATAAATTCGTTATTGTCGATTATCTTTAAATGATGTCTAAAAAAATTTATTCTTTAAATTGAGTAACATTCAAAATTTATTAACACGTGTTAATTTGTTCAGAATAAAGTTTTTGAGACAAAATTTTACGAACAAAAGATTGCTTTTATTAGTTATATAAGAAACTAAGAGAAGTCAAAATGACTCCCAGTATAGCCATATATTTAATTAAACATTGCTTTAAATTCAAGCTACAAAGAGAAACTGTTAGCTATCTATTTTGAGAAATAATTAATTAATTCCTTCTAGTAGATTCACAAGCCGCAGGAAAGAAAAAATTGTCCATGATTTTGAAAAATATGGGTTAGTGCGTCAATGATGTTGTTTAATTTAAAGGGGAAATAATTGTTAGAATGATATTGTTTTTCTCTCTATCATTACTAAGCCACGTGAGAATACTGTATTTTTAAAGAAAAATTTATAATAAAACGATTCTAACTGTATTTTCAATAGAACATGGTCTTCTATTTTTTGGTCAAATCTTTTTATCAAAGCTTTTCTCGATATGTTATCTTTTACTTGCATATATATATATATATATATATATATATATATATATCGTACTTTTACAGAAACTGGAAATACATTCAAAAAGAAATGTTTTAGCCTTTATAAAAAGATACATAACACCATCTAAGCCCCCCCCCCCACACACACTTTACAAAACATTATTTCATTACTATTTTACTGTTTAAGGGTTTCAGAACAAAAGATTTATAGCCAAAAACAATAATTTTCAGCTTCTTGACTTCTAAAAAGAGCTCATAAAAGTCAGTTTGGATAAATTCACTGATCCTTATTAAAGTAATCGGTGTAAAGTTGGTATATATAAAACAACAGTCAATCTCAAATAGTTACTCATAGTTTAACTCATTTGAACTTGTTCTAAGTTATTTATTCGTATTTATTTGTTTTACACATTATATATGTATATGTTTAATGATATAAGATTTTAATTTGTTCTAAATGAAAAAATACAACAAAAAAAAAATTTATAGATAGATATTGCTCGATATGACCGCCAGTAAATGGCTAGTAAAACATGCTTTTGTATATTTTATATAATATATCATATTATTTTTTTTAGCACTGAGTATTTTAAAGAATGGAACTCTCGTCTCGTAACTTTCGTCAGTTTCTTTCGGACTATGTTAGTAACTGTCGGAGAAAAGAATAATAGACGAACATAATTCATTCCTTCGTGTTATTTTTAGTAACGTGCAATCTCTGTTAGATGGCAGTACAGCAATACTTAACAACGACGTATACATGAAAATGCTTAATGTTTCCAAATGCATGTTTCAAAAAGATATTTTTGAAAATAAAGATGAAAAACAACTGAATTCTTTCAATGACGACATAATACCATCTCCAAAGGTTTCATAAGTCGAATAATTCCAGTAGATTAATAGTGTTAAAGTTTTTTTTTCTTTTTATCTAATTTTATTTAATATAACATTGAAATTTCTGTTTAGTTATTAATAGTTAAACATCATCAACAGAGAATTGAAATGAAAGTTTTATGTAGCTAATAAGACCCCAATCGCATTTTAATCAATTCAATACGTCACTTGTATGTAATTCTTTACACACGAAAATTGTTCTAAGATAGCGTAACCGTGATTGACACTCTGTACGTCTAATAAATGGTATTAACTTAATATCGTCTCTTTTTCAATCGCTGACAACGAGCGCACTCGGTACGTCGACGGATTAAAGGTATTTGTTTCTAGCGTAGTTGTTGCTCGATTACGATTGAACTGAATTTCCCACATGATTTCACTGACATTTCGAATTCTTTGGTTAGCAGTCGCCGCAACTTGGTGGAGCCAGTCACTTATTTTTCGATCGGATTTTGTTTTAGGTAGCACTTGAAAATGCTTGAATTTTAATCTTTTGTTCTTTTTGTTAGTCTTGATTTCGTTTTTTCTTAAACAGGATAAAAACCACATGATATAACTGATAGAGTTTTTCAGCGTGTATGTAAGCTACACAACTAACCAGTTATTTAACTAACTCACTTTATAATGTTCAAGATCTGCAAAGCAGTTGTTAGCAGAATGTAAACTAGCTAGTTTTTAAAATGAAACTGTTTAAACACAGATTCAAATTGTGAAATGTTAATTATTTATTTATTTATTTTACTTATTTATTGATCACAATTTAAAATGTATTCGAATTTACTATTGAAGAAGCTTTGCAAATGTATCTTTTTAAAATAAAAGCAAAACATAACTAACGTCACTAGCTATTGCTTCTTATCACGCATGTCAAATGAAAAACTTTCAAATAGTATCAAAATATAAAAATTCGCCTTTTTTCCTTTGTTATTAAAAGTAGCGTCAGCCTTGTCTTAATTTATTTGATATAATAAAACACACGTCGATGTTAACACTACTACAATAAATAAGGTAATTATTTAAAATGAAAAAAAAACAAACTCAAAGTTTAAAAAGATTTATTAACTGCAACACAGTAATTGGGGCGTCACAGTAATTGGGCGTCTTTTTTATTTTACATCTGTAACCACTGTTCCTATTAGTGAGTATTAAATTCTAGCTACCTATATTTATTATTGTAGCACACATGGTTTTTTTTCTAACACTTATATGTTCATATTTTTTGATATTTATTTTACCCTCTAAAATGATATAACCATACATTTTTAACTACGAATGTAGATGAATTGGATTTTAAATTTTTTTACATTTTTAACTAGAAAAAAAAATATTTTAAAACAGAAAAATCTATCCCTACAAATAACTTTATTTTCTCACTTGCGATATTATCCGACGACATACTTTTCTATTGTTATATTTTCCCATAACTTAAAGTTATAATATAACTACAACTGGCACATCTGTAAGGGGTTCCAAAAGTACCTTTAGATAATTTGGGATTTTTTTGTTAAAGTACGAATTAGCACTACAAATTGGTTTTAATTTGGTTTGGTAATTGGTTTTTAATTGGTAACATCCCGTAATTATATGGCAATTCGCGACAAGATAAGATTGAAGACATGAAAGTAAAATTAACTGCAAGGAATGAACCGAACAGTAGCAAGTTATAGTGTAGACCGCAGCAAAATTAGACACATAACGGATATAGCCCAGTAGGTGGTTTGATTTCACCTTTTAAATTTTACTAAGAATTTATCATTTCATTTGCTTGAAAGCAAAAGATAGTTACAAAAATATATTCCTAGAAATCTAATTGTTGATGACGTAATCACTTGGGCATGAGTGTACATTAAATTAAAAATTCAAATATATCATTAAATATTTAAAGTCTAAAAAGTAGTTAGTGGCACCCCCCCCCCCCCCCATCTCTCCCCCTCCAGTATATAAATAAAAATCCCAAGTTAGATTAATGATACTATATTAAATCTTTTAGAATATTTACCATGTAACAGGAACCAGAAAGAGTAGCTAACTAAAATGTAAGTTAATGAATCAATGTTACAACAATTTTTTTTCTCTATTTTACAGGAAGAACTCATATCTCATAAAAATAAATAAAAATAAATAAAATAAATAAAAACTACATAAATATGTTACTTCTCGCACTCTGTTAAAACAACCTAAATGAACCTTTTTGAGCTCTGTTAGATATTTTAACAACTAAATATATATAAAGAACAGAAAAAATTAGTAAATATAGATAACTAGAGACCCAGTATAAAAGGTTCTACTCGCGCATGCTTGTTTAATAAATAAAATGAAAATAAACACTTTACATTTTATAAGAATAAAACAAGTTTGTTTGAGTAATGCTCACCTAGTCTTAGTTCAAATTTAGGGTAGACTGGGAAAATAATTATCCACAAAAAAAAATAATTCTGTAGCTACCTCATTATAGAGAGGCATCTATAGGCCTAGGTGGGAAATTTTCCCCCAGTTGCGCATCCTCTTAGCTATAATAATTAATAAATATACTAAATTGTTTTCTCTACGACTTCAAGCCAGGAAAAAGTTTATCCTTCTTGTGTTTCACAATCAACGTGACGACATTAACAAGTACGCCTAAGATTAAAAAGATGGTACCAAATATCGTCAGTGCGACGTATCCGCCGTTGTTAACTTTGGGCTTAGGGGTTGGAGGTTCTATCGACGGGATGACCTAGAATATAAAATAAAATATCTAAAGAAGAAAAAAAAAAAAACCTTCATTTTAATTGTTCTAGCAACTAGTAAATTGTTTCCGAGTTAGTACAAAAATGGTACAGTTAATTTCAGTTGAAGGTGCTAAAACAAGTTACACCCTACACCCTAAGATGGTTTTCGACACCCATTTCTTACACCCTTTCTAAACGCAGCAATGGCAAAAATCCACACGCTTACGTACGAGTGCCGAAAAAAAATGATTTGACGCTTACTGCAGCATGCTCTTTGCTATCTGTGTCACTATCCATTAAACAGGAGCCGGTAATAATCATTACTAAGCCAACTAACATTAAGCTACTACCAATTGCTACGAATATCTTCCATTGCTTTGCGAATACTAAAACTGCACCTATGTTCACTAAAAAGAAAGTAATTACATAGAAAGAAAGTAGTTATATATATATTATTTGATTACATAGTAAAAGTACTTATGTAGATAGTTCCATATATTAACTACTTATGTAGTAAATTAGATATAAAGATAAATTAGTTATAGAGATTTACTTATGCACCACAATGTTTGCTGTCCGAGTCCTCCGGGAGCCAGAGTTTGTCTAATGCGCGGTATGTAAAGCGAAAATGTGAACACTACCGTATCGTTAAAAATACGTCAGAACCAAAAATAGCCCCAATCATTGACATCTGAGAAGCCTTAAAAGAAGGCTTTCTCTTTCATTCTATGGTCACATGTTTAATATATTGTAGTTACTAAGGGAAAATATTGATTCAGCTTGTCAGTAATGTAGCGCCATAGTGCAAAAAAGTTAAGCGAATATATAGATATCATTATTTCATGGTCACTTTTAGTATATAAAATATTGATCGAGTCAAATAGTATCAAAAAAAGAATTTAAATCCAAGATCGACGAAAATCGAAAGATTTCATAAAAATATGGCCACAATACGCTTCCAACGAGCTCTAAATTTTCTTTCCATAATATGGAACTTATGTCCACTATTGCAAAGTAACGTGCGACTTTTTATAGTCTCTTTTTGCATGTAAAAGGCAAATAGGATTAGCTGCTATTATTAGGATTATATATTGTAACTTATATAGTAAACTAAAACGACAAACAGTGGAGCGATTCATTTTTATGAAAATCATCCACCTAGTAGTCTCTATTTTGCGTTCTCGTGTGATTTTCGCTCGTCGTTGCATGAATGTCCTCGTCATTACTTCATGTTGTTTGTCGTTGCCACTTGGTGTTATATCGTTGCTTATCAAAGATTCACATTTTTATTTTTATTGGTGATTTTTTTAATCGTTTTTACTAGATTTTACGATAGCATATAAGGGTCACTTCACACAATTTTGTTTATATCGTATCATATCACAACTCGGTTTATGTTAGGTTAAAAAAGTTGCAGGATATTGATAAATAAATGCCTATTTATATTTATTTGTTTACATTTTAGGAACAAATTATAACATAACATCAAATAATTATTTTTTTGTTCGCTGTTGATTAAAAAACTAAGTCTGCTGGAAACTTGGACCTGAAGATTGGATGCTGACGGGATTAGAAAAATTCACCCTTCTCTTCTCAGTAGACTTTTTTATTCCAATTCATTGTTAGGAAACTTGTGAGACACATTTTTTTTTTTCAAATGCTCAACAGAAATATGATCATTGATTATTAAAGGCAAACTTAATATTTTCAAATAACGCAATTAATTTTTGCAATATAAAAACTCCCCCATCATGCACGAATCGATTGATCCAACTTTGATCCATGAAAAGAATTTGATGTGGGCTTAAAATGGTTTAAAAAATAGTCCAGTTAAGTACAAAACAACCCGGCCTATTCGAGAACCTTATATTGTAGTTAATAAAATAATATGACGCATTTCTTCCGTGGAACGATTCAGTTTCAAAAATACGTCTACGTGTGACGATATTTGCTCGTCGTTGTTTGATTTCTCTGGTCCTTCTCTAACGATTGTCGTTAATATCGTTAATATTCTTATTTATTTTCCTAGATCGAGAATCCTGTGTGTTGTTATATCTTTTAAAATAAGAAATTTGTTAACAGCCGCTTTCTGAAAGCTTAACAGCTCTCAATGCGTTTGTACTGAACAAGAAAACTCGTATGTCCGGTGAATTGGGCGAAAAATATGCATGGTCTGAGTATTTATATTTTGCAGACTAATCCGACGTAATGGTCTTGGGACAATATGTTTTGAAAAAATTCAATTTTAAAATATTTGCCCATATGCAATTTTTTCAACTTTCTTTTCTCTTACATTATACATTTCTTTAACACCTATTATAATAGTTAAAGAATAGAATTTTAAAAGAACTTTTTTTTTTTTTTACTGTACCATATGACAACATTATGTAAAAAAATATATGGTCACACATTGAAAAAATCATTTCAAAATAGCTATATATTTAGTTAAAGAATGAAGGTAAACTCCCACTTAAGATTTTTGAAAAATTTGGTGGTTAACAGATTTACAATGTCTTCTAAATGCATAGTTTTAAATATTGAGCTTCTAGAATATTTGATGTATTTTTTACGTCAATCCAGAACCGCGCCTTACTTATTTTAGAAAAAAAGTTTATGTGAAAATATAAAACAAATATTTTTTGTATTGTTTTTCAAAATAAAAAACATATGTTTTTTAAAGTCTAAAAATGATTTTTTTTTTTATTTTTTGTTACAATCATAAAAGTTTACGTAGATAGACCACAAATAAAGGCTTTTACTGAACATACGCAATGCACACGACGCGCATAATTAATGAAAATGAAAAAAAAAGAGAAATATTTTGAAATGTTATATTTTATTTTACGTCAAGCCTTATTTTCCTCATTATAATTTCATGCTTTAAAAAAATCTGTTACATACGAAAAAATAAATTTTAGTTTGAAAATCTTTGTGAAAATGTTGTATTAATGATAACGAGTATTTTCAGTTTCAACATAAAGAATAAATAGTTGATTCTTAAATAACTACAATTTCTTTTTCCTAACATTCAACAGCTTTCATTTAACTTTTCTACATAGCTTCTATCTCTTTACGAAATGAAAACTCAAAAGCTTATAGCAAGCATTTTTATAATTCATTTCCCAAATTTATTTCCCAAATGCTGATAATCTAAACATTAAAAATATTTACATATAACAAAAGCCATAGTTCTCATTCCCCTAAACTCTTAATTTTGCAAACTTGTTTCTTCATCAACAGAATGAGCTGTTTTTAGGGATTTAACCATGTTTTGGCAGCAATAGAGCTACTTTTACATTAACAGGTTTTGCTTGATCGTATAAAAATAAAGCATTTTGTAATTTGACAAGAAATGACCAATCATTCTTTAGTACTACAGAATCACACCTCAGAATCACTCCATCAAATTCACTCCAACAGAAGATGAGAAAGTGTTTAGTTACCTTCAGTCAGTGAAATTATTGTTATTATAGATTCTGTTTCTACTTATTTAAAACAAAAAACAACAACTGTTCTTACTTTTTGATTTTTTCCCCTTCTTCTTTAAAAAAGTTTTTAAATATTCTAATTTTTCAGTTTAGTTCCGAATTATTAGAGAATAAAATAAAATATATAAATATACATAGATATGTATAACATTGACAAATATATAAAGAAAAAATCCCAAAAAACTTCTTTGTTTCGAATTTTTTTCTTTTATCTTTTGTTATTATTTTATTTCCACTTTTCTCTATATATTTATAATGATAAAAAATATGTATAATATATTTTTCTATATTATTGTGAGGAGCACCAAAAGATCTAATTCCAATAGTTAAATTATTTTAAACAACATCTGCTAAGTTTTGTATATGCAAAAAAAAAAAGAAGAAAAAGAAAAACCTGAAAACGTGATAATATCTTTAAAGGTACCTTATCACTTTAATTCAATCCGTACACGATTTTTTTTATTCGATTGTTTTTTTGTTTTTGATCTTTTATTTTTATAAATTATTCTTAAAGAAAAATTAGGTGACAATCTATATTTGTTGTGAAAAAAATAAAATCTCATTTTTCAAAAGGCTGGTCTCGGGTAAAGGCCGCCGTTTTAAATCAAGACGAACATCAAGACGATATTGTGCTCATTTACCAAGTAATATTTTAATACAAGGAAAATATTTTAATAGTAATAGAAGAAATATATCGGAAGCTTCAGTGTGAACATTCGAAACTTTTTTTAACACGTACTTTTCAATTCCAATTCTCCAACACCCTGATATTGTCTGTGGTGCAAAAACTGTGTGGGGAAAATACAACACGGGCGAAATTATTTATGTTAAAGTTTCGGTGTAGCAACTAAAACTTAAATATGATATTTTGTTAAATACGCCTCAAAGAGAAAATAGAGAAAGAGACAGATATAAAAATATAAATGTCAGTTTAAAATGATCAAGTTTAAAATCGAGTTGAAAATCTAGTCCATGATGTTTTCAAAGGAATAGCAGTTAGAGTTTATATGACGCTGTTTCTTACATTATAGTTCCTCACTAACAAAATCAATAGTATTTCCATAATGTTTTTTATTATTTTCATGATAAAAAAGTTTCGTCACCATTAAGGACTTATATGGTTTGTAAGTAAGGAAAATTAAAATCAAGTATATAGAAAGAAAATTATACGGATCTTTGTATCTGATAATCAATTGAGGCAGCCATTTTGATAATTTAGATAATGTATAATTTTATTTTAATCAACACCACAGTGTGTGAGGTTCTTTCCAAACATACAGTCGGTAAATCATACATTCAGGTACCCTTATATAATATCAATATAATAAAGGTATAGTGTAGTTACACTGCCATTTAGATTTTCGGTGCCGGCAATTATTTCCTCTTAACCGTTTAGCATATCACTTAGAGTGGATATGAGATTTGAGCTTGACTATTCTGGCATATCTTACTTAAACATGACTAAACAAAATACATCAATGGGTTTTTTAATAAGTTTTTTTAATGAGTCTATAAACTTCTGAAATAAAAACAAAACATTCTAAAAGAAAAAAAGTTTGACAGTGACCGGTGATAATAGCTAGTAACAGCGGTAGGCCAAGTTCCAGTTTTCTTAACTATTGGTATCGTAAGACAACACTCTATTGCTATAGAGCTATAGCTATCTTTCCCATTGATATAAAGAAATATCGTATATAAGTTGATCTCCTTTAATCATTTTTTATTATTTTGAATGTCATTTTCATTTTTCCTATTTATTCATTTTTCTTTTTGTTTAATATTCTATTGTGATAAACTAATTCAACCCATGGATTTTAAAAATTCATAGCACATTTTATATAAATAAAACTTTTTATACTCGATTTCAAAAAAGAACTGAAAAACAACAACAATGTAAAAGGTTTATGAGTTTGACTCTAGACAAACATGCGATATTAAAACAAACTGGAAATATTCACAGCACCAGTTTGAAATGGTGAAAAAATGGTTTAAATCAATAGTCATTACTCATGCTTTCTTCAAGGAGGCTTTGTTTTCAAGGGGTGCTACGAGGGTGTTATTTTAAACAAAGGGTGTAAGAGAAAGGGAAATGAATGCTCGTACTTAAATGAAAAGTTTTTTTTTTTAAAGGGTGTCTGTCAGAACAAAGGGTATTAGTCAGAACAAAGGGTGTTAGAGATAAAGGACTTCTAATCAAAAAGAGATTTGTAAGACTTCTAGAGAATAGAAGAGAGTTTATAGTGATAAATTAGTCAAACAAGGGGTGTTAGCGAATGCGAACTGTTAGTCAAAAAGAAGGTTGTTAGAGATAGAGAGGTGTTAGTCAAAAAGACGGTTGTTAGAGATAGAGAGGTGTTAGTCAAAAAGACGGTTGTTAGAGAATGCGAAGTGTTAGTCAAAAAGAAGGTTGTTAGAGATAGAGAGGTGTTAGTCAAAAAGACGGTTGTTA
>JAUELD010038665.1:2668-13388 GCA_031471615.1 Aglantha digitale
CAATGATCAACATAGCACCTATGACAACAATGATCAACATAGCAACCATTACAACAATGATCAGCATAGCAACCATGAAATAGGAAGCAATTACGACCACATTCGAGATGGTTCCCATGACAACAATTATCAACTTAACAACTCTTATCTTGACAACAACGCCAATAGTTTTCTTCAAGAGGACAACAAGCTTCATACTGATGGGTCTAGCCTACGTAATCCTTATGACAACAATAACCACGACAATTTTAATAAACATAACGACAATATTGAAACCAACAAGAAAACGGAATACGGATATCGACTCTATAACGAAAATATCGACTCTCAATCCGCCATTAATCGTATACTAAATAATAACCATGGTGAAGAAATAATCAATCAAAATGAAAATAATCATTCTGTTAATGACAACAGTTACCATGGTATAGAAAATAACAATAGAAACAGTGAAAGCAACTACCATAGCAACGGAGGGAATCATTACTCACAAGACAATGGAAATAATCACGCACTTATAAACCCTGCAAACACTAATCACAACAACCATTTGTCCAACGTACAGGAAAGTTCGAATGAAAATTCAAAGCCAAACCACAATCAACACGATTTAGTGACTGTATTCATATTACCAGATGATCAACTGAAACACAATCGGAACGACAATAATGTCGTCAATAAAGACTACGTCAATGATAAAATCAACGACAATGATAAAATTACGAGAGAGCATTACGACGACAAACTTAACGCTCCATTTGAACAAATTTACAACATGAAAAACAAGGACCAAGTGACCAGTAAAAAGCGCAAACTAGATTACCACGAAGTTAGAAACACATACAAATTTCAACATTTAAATAACAAAAACAATACACAAGATGATCTTTATTTCGACAGAATTAATAATTCAAAACATTCCTTCAAGAAAAATGCACCTGCAAAAGTGAGCCACCAAGAAATGGTGATTTTCTTAACCGAGTCCAATGACACAAAACAAGATAACAAAATGTGATACTTTCGTACTGTATCTATAAAGTATATACAAGTTTCTGCAAGTTTAAACAACGACATATATTTATTTAGCTTTACGCTAAACGATCGATAACTCGAATACAACACGAAATTCAGGTTATAACGGCAAATACACAACTTATTCTAATCAGAGTAGATCAATTTGTTATTTTAACATTAATTGGGGTAACGGGCCAATGTGCTAATTATTTAATTGCCCTTAAGTTGGAAGTTCGAGCTATCGAGATTTTTAGTTATTTCTAATTTTTTTATCATAAATTCTCTTGATAACTTTGCTGAACTCTAAAATGCTAAAATTAAGAACAAACTCTTCTTACTCCCGAATATATACATAAATAACACGACAGTTAATATGTGCACTTTTAATATTTCCTTTCTTCCCTTGGTGTCGTCTTTGACGTACGACATGCAGACCGACAAATAGCCGGTTCATTTGCGACGAGGATTTGTTAAATCCAATTCTAAATTTGAATAATCTTTACTGTTTGTAACTTTTCTGCTAAACTTACTGAATGAATCGTCATACCAAGGTCTAGCCGACAACTTATCGATTTTATTTTCAAC
Organism: Aglantha digitale; assembly: GCA_031471615.1. Lineage (NCBI taxonomy): Eukaryota > Metazoa > Cnidaria > Hydrozoa > Trachymedusae > Rhopalonematidae > Aglantha > Aglantha digitale. The sequence continues at coordinate 4,268 of JAUELD010038665.1, forward strand.
TCGTTCTCGCAGATCGTGTATTTGCTTAGCCGTTTCTGTAAACTCATGTCTACGGTGAGAATTACTAGTGTTAATTCTGTTATCGTAACTTTTACCGAGTTGAAAGTCGTCGTATTGTTGTCGGCTTTCATCGTAACTACAATCGTTGTAAGAATTGACGTTACTATATTCGCGATGAAAGTATTCGCTTCCATAATTTTTGCAATCCTCCTTGGCATTGATATTCGTAGAGTTATCATTACTAAAAAAATCGTCGTAGCACCGATCACGACGGATATTGTCTTTATATCGGACAGTTGAAACCTTATCGTCATAGTTATAAGAACAGTCTTTTGTTTTGTCGTTAAAACTGTCGTTATAACTATAATAACATCTAGTATAATTGTTGTTTCGATCAATGTCGGTATTGGAGCTACATGATCCTGCGAGAACTCTTTCGTCCCTTAGACAAGTGTAATTATCCCTTAAACCAGTATAGTCTTCCCCTAAACTAGCATAATTATCTCCCGAAACAACGTTACCGTTTAGACAATCAAAATCATTGTTAAAAGGCGTGTATAAACCTGATTGTAAGTAAGAATTATCAAGCTCATCATACCTCGACGGCGAGTTATTACGCTCAGCACTTTTTCGAGTGTTTTTATTTCGACTGCCTGTTAATATAGAAGCTTTTTGATTTTTTTGTAATGAAGGAAATGCTATAAAATTCTCTTCGATATCATCAAGTTTCTTCTTGAATGGTTGATTGCCCGAATGCGGTTGATTGCCCGAAGAAGTAGTGACTGATTTCAAAGTAGTACCCTCTTCGTCATACCGAAGCCGTATGATACCTGGAGGTAAGGGTGTTTGATTAGATGTAACGATTGAATGTGTTTTTAACTTCGTGATATTTACATCTTCCAATTCAAAACATTTGTCGTTTTTACAACATGACAACTTGTAGGCAGAGGTTGTACTTATATGTTTGTGATGGAGACAACTTTTATCACAGCAAAATGGCGGATTATCATGTCGTGTTTTTGTACTAGTGTATTTTTGTTTACATGACGAAGTTATTTGAACTGTGTCTTTTTGTTTCACCAGTAGTGCAGATTCATTTTCGTTTTTGTTTTCAGATGTTTCTATTTTATTTTTGAGATATCGTCTAAGTTTTTTCCTTTTATTCTTCTTCGCTTTGTTTTCACTTTTAGAGTGTTGACACAATCTTTCCCTCTCCTTCGCTGTGTTTTTATTTTCATAATGTTGTTCTACTTCACTTTTCTTTGCTTCGTATATATTTTCATCATGTTCATGCACTGTTTCCCTCGCCTTCGCTTTGTTTTTATATTTATTTAGTTGAAGTCCTCCTTTCATTTCCTCCGCTTTGCTTATATTTTCAATATGTACCACTTCACTCTTCCTCGCTTTGCTTATTATTTCATCATGATGATGCACTACTTCACTCTTCTTCGCTTTGTATAAGTTTTTATATTGTTGATGAATGACTTCTGTTTCTTTCTTTTTATTCGAACTTACATAGTTATTACGAAATTCTAAATTTTCTGGACTAACAGTATCGCCTTCCTTCGTTATGCTTGAAAATTCATAAATTTGATACACTTTATTTCTCAACATGGCATCTTTTGTATCAATTTCATTTCGGGGACATGTTAGGCTTTCTATCTCACTATTTAATTTTTCATATTTTCGACAAAATTCTTGTTTGCTTTTCTCTTCGTTTGAAACATTTTCGTTTTGCCATTTTCTTTTATGTTTATTCGCTTTCTTCTTATTTTCATCATGTTGTTGATGTACTACTTCACTCTTCTTCGCTTTGTTTTTATTTTCATGATGATGATTTACCACTTCACTCTTTCTCGGTTTATATTTATTTTCATATTGTTGAGGTTGTACTTCACTCACCTTCGCTTTGCTTATATTTTCATCTTGTTGATGCACTACTTCACTCTTCTTCCCTTTGCTTATAGTTTCATAATGCTGATGTACTTCTTCACTCTTCTTCGCTTTGTTTTCATAATATTGAGGTTGCACTTTGCTCTTCTTCGCTTTGTTAATAGTTTCATCATGTTGATGCACTACTTCACTCTTCTTCCTTTTGCTTATAGTTTCATTATGCTGATGTACTACTTCACTCTTCTTCGCTTTGTTTTTGTTTTCACAATGTTGATGTTGCACTTTGCTCTTCTTCGCTTTGTTAATATTTTTATCATGTTGATGTTTTACATTGCTCTTCTTCGCTTTGTTTATATTTTTATCATGTTGATGTTCTACTTCGCTCTTCTTCGCTTTGTTTATATTTTCGCAATGTTCAATCACCACTTCACTCTTCCTCGGTTTATATTTATTTTCATATTGTTGAGGTTGTACTTCACTCTGCTTCGCTTTGCTTATATTTTCATCATGTTGGTGTGCTACATCACTCTCCTTCAACTTGCTCGTTAAACCCGACAGCTCAGTTGCAGATTTCGAATCACGTGACCTTCTTAGAACATTAAAACGTATATTGTTGTGATATTGTGAATTAAATTTTTTATTCGTTTGATTCATATGGTTGTTTGAACGATGGATCATCTGACATTTAGTCGTCAAACTTTGTTCACAGCCATCATTCTTTGATTCACATGACTTCTTTCTCTTGTTTTCAATATAATTCCTCAATGAACTTAAACGTTTAGGGTCATGAATAATCTTCCTCTTCAATTTATTCAACCCATCCAGGGGGTTATGTTTACAAGACGAGTCACGAGTGTTCTGTTTTATATTTACATTCAATTTACACTCTCCATCGGGCTTCTTCTCTTCGACTTCCACTTCTTTATTTATACTTTGCGATGTTGTTTTTGTATTTACGTTAAACGTACGCTTACGATTAACAGGTTTATCGGAATTACAAGTTTCTACAACACTCGACTTCAATTGGACCAACGGCTTTAATGAAATGTCGGAATTACCAGAATCTTCTTGTTTAATACTATCGGTATTTTTTTGTCGGCTGTTTTCCCGGCATGTTTGAAACTTAGGAGCAGTTGTTTTGTTAGAACAGTTTTTGAGTTTTTGCCTTAATCTTTCTAAACAATAAATGCATGCAATTTTACGGTTTATAGGTTGTCTGGGGGTGTGGGGGGATAGGGCAGGTGGTAATATATAAAGCACAAATGTGTCACTACCGTAGTAGCACAAATAGGAGAATTTTAATTAGGCCAAGAATATCCCCTCGATTATTTCCCCTCGCCTTGTAAAACGCACTTTACTGAAGTAAGTATAAATATATATTGCAATTGCAAGAAATTTAGAATCCGGCAGATTTTAACCGAAACCGAACCGAACCGAACCGAAATTCTAGGTCTGAGGCCCTGGTGTTTCAGACCCAAGGTCTATAGAAAAAACGAGTTAATTTTGTTATGGTACTCGGTACAAAATGTAGAGCGTGAAAGCCATTGAAAGCAAAAATCAATTAATAGAAATAAACTAACTCACCTAAATTTGTATGTGTTACATTGAGTTTTAACGGCTGCTTCTTTATTAAAAATTTACTCGACAAAAAATTCCCATCAGCCGCTGAATTCCTTGAACTACCTGTGTCGTTTTTTACATCAGCTAACGACAGGTCAACAAATAAATGGTCTCGTTTACCGCTCCGTACTCCACGTTCAATTCTACCGGATCTTTCCATGCGGTCTAACTCTTCTTTGAATGCACCGGATGTGATATTCGGATAACATAAATTCAAAATATCAGAGTTCGAGTAATTTCGAGTTGACGAGGAGACTGAAATGTTTTTAATAATACATTTCTTTTCTTCCGTATCGATATCATTATAAAATAATAAATTGTCTAAATCAGCCATTTTTAAGTTTACTTTGGTTGCCATTGGTTTTGTTAATTCACCAATGTTCTTATTACCATTACACGTGGCCCTAGAACCGACCGACTCCAACAGACTAATCGGCGCACAGGGCAATATGTCGGGTAACACAAATGCCATCTTTTCCTGGGTTTTCAAAAAATTAGCCAATGAAAATGTATTATTGCGCTCACGTGGTTTGGTACCATGACACACAGCTTTACTGTAAGCAGTTGAAATATCGCTAAGTCTTAACGGTACTAATCCTTGAAGATCATTCAAAGGAGTATTTAAGACATTGTTATTTAGAGTTTTATTAATTTCTCTGTAAGTTCCCGATGAAAGAAGTTTACAGAGTTTTATAACACTTAACAAGCTGTGTTTCTGTTTTAATGGAGATTTTATCGGTTTTAACGGAGATTTTATCGGGTTTAACGGAGATATTATCGCTTCAAATGTTTGTTCACGAAATTTATTATTTTCACCACAAGTAATTCCAACAGTATCAAATTCAGTAACGGATTCAATACAATTCACGCAAGATACATGCATGTTTTTTGCCTTTTTAATTCGTGCTTCAGATTTCTTTGCCATATAACTTTTCAGAGTAATATTTTCATTTTTATCAGAGCTCGCCTGTGCAATGTTGTAATCTACCACGTGCTTCTTTAACTTCGGTTTTATAACAATCCTGTCTAGCACGGACTGCAGAGTTGAGTTGTGTAAAGTATTGTCAATGTCTCTTTTTCTTTCCGGCATGTTTTTATTTAATGTTACATCTTCTAATTTGCTCAGTTCAATTGTAAAATCTCTGATAATCAAATTTCTTCCTGCAATATGTTTCAATTCCCCACAGATCGTGCTTTTACCTGGAAGTTTGATTTCCGTATCTTTATCCGTAGATTCAACGTTGTGTTGCATTCCGGTATCTTTATCTGTAAGTTTAATGTTGTGTTGCATTCCGATATCTTTATCTGTAGGTTCAACATTGTTATGTATTCCGGTATCTTCAGCTGCAGGTTGAATGCAGTGATATATTCCGGTATCTTTATCCGTAAGTTTAATGTTGTATTGCATTCCGGTATTTTTATTCGTAGGTTTAATGGCATGATGTCTATCAAAATGACTCTTTTTAAATTTGTTGATTTTATCGATAACCTTTGACTTACTCTGAACAACATTGACAGAAGTATGTTTCTTGTCAAGTATGTGAGACTCATATTCATCTTTGTTACTTAGACGTACGTCGTTGTTGCTTAGACTCACGTCGTTATTTGTAAGACGTGCGTCGTTGTTCTTTACACACTTGTCATTATACTTATGACGTCCGACAGCTAAATCAATATCCAACACGTTAGTTGCATTTATTAACGAGGTTTTAGATCCATCACTTATATTTGTCAGCGAGGCTTTAGTTACGTAACCTAACTTTGATAGCGAGGATTTAGTTACGTCATTTGTGCTCGACAATGAAGAGTTAGTTGCGTCGTGTGTGTTCGATAACGAGGCTTTAGTTACGTCACCAATATTTAATGTTCTTTTACTTCTGTTGTTAACATGATCGCATGAACTTTTGAGTACATCAATTAAATTCACGACGGGACTCGAAACAACGTCAGCTACACCGTAAGGGTGGATATTCACGTTGCAATGTTTTCTTATACGGTCTACCGTTCTTATTCTGATCGGTTTAGTACATCTAGTAGCATCATCTTCATTCATGCCAAGCCCATCGTCTTTTGTGTTGGGGTTTTCAATGGCATTGTTTATCGGTATGAATGGACTTGTAGATAATTTATTTTGGGTTACGAGGGGGTTTCTATCTTTATAATTTACTGTTAAACCTGCATCCTTTTTTAAATTACTTTCCATCAACTGAGTATATCTTACTGAGCTATTTACTATTACGTCAGGATAGTTCCACTTATCACTTCCCATTGTCCTGATATTCGGACATTTAATATCAGTTTTCGTCATTCTGGTATTTAAGGTAAAATTATTTTCCGTCACACTGTTTTTTAAGATAATATCATTTTCCGTAACATTGGAATTCAACGTTAAATCACTTTCTGTCGCATTGGTAATACTACCCGTATTATTTTCTGTCATACTGGTATCGATGGTACCATCAGTTTCTGTTACATTGGTATTTCTGTCCGTATTAATTTCCGTTATACTAGTATCGATGGTACCATCAGTTTCCGTCGCAATGGTATTTCTGGCAATATAATTTTCTGTCGCACTGGTATTTAAGGTAAAATCGATTTTCGTCATTCTGGTATTTAAGGCAAAATTATTTTCCGTCACACTATTTTTTAAGATAATATCATTTTCCGTAGCATTGTAATTCAACGTTAAATCACTTTCTGTCACATTGGTATTTCTGTCCGTGTTATTTTCTGTCATACTGGTATCGATGGTAACATCAGTTTCAACATCATTGGTATTTCTGGCAATATAATTTTCCGTAGCACTGGTATTCAAGGTAAAATCAATCTTCGTCGCCCCGGTATTTATGGTAAAATCATTTTCCGACACACTGTTTTTTAAGGTAATATCATTTTCCGTCGCATTGGAATTCAAGGTTAAATTAGTTTCTGTCGCATTGGTAATGCTGACTGTATTATTTTCCGTCATACTGGTATCGATGGTAACATCAGTTTCAACATCATTGGTATTTCTGTCCGTATTAATTTCCGTTATACTGGTATCGATGGTACCATCAGTTTCCGTCGCAATGGTATTTCTGGCAATATAATTTTCCGTCGCACTGGTATTTAAGGTAAAATCAATCTTCGTCGCCCCGGTATTTCTGGTAAAACCATTTTCCGACACACTATTTTTTAAGGCAATGTCATTTTCCGTCGCACTGGAATTCATGGTTAAATCAGTTTCTGTCACATTGGTAATGCTGACTGTATTATTTTCCGTCATACTGGTATCGATGGTAACATCAGTTTCTGTCGCAATGGTATTTCTGACAATATAATTTTCTGTCGCACTGGTATTTAAGGTAAAATCAATTTTCGTCGTCCCGGTATTCAAGGTAAAATCATTTTCCGACACAGTGTTTTTTAAGGTAATATCATTTTCCGTCGCATTGGAATTCAACGTTAAATCAGTTTCTGTCGTATTGGTATTTCTGTCCGTATTATTTTCCGTCATACTGATATTGATGGTAATATCATTTTCCGTCGCGCTGGTATCCAAAGTAAAATCAGTTTCAGTCAAATTGTTATTTCTGTCCGTATTATTTTCATTTTCAGTCGCGCTGGTATTTATGGTAGAATCAATTCCCATCGCTTTAAGATTGAGATTGTTCTCCCCTTGAGATGTGAAGCTTAAAATACTCTCGACATCAGATGATAACAGCGGGTTAAGGCTTTTTGAAGAAACATTTTGTGAGCTCTGCATCAAGCTCAATGAAAGCTCGGTACCTACAGAATTGTAAATGACAGTTTCTTTAACCATGTTTCTAATTTCATATTTAGAAACCTTGTTGTCAGTGCGACCAAGAGTATCGGTTTTATTCTTAATACATTCATGTTCATCAGAATCACTCATGACGTCAATGAAAGATTCCAAATTAAAATCATCCATTTTAATAACGTCATCACTAACAATGACGTCATTTTGTTGTGTTTTTAACAAATCAAATTTTTCAAGAGGTATCACCTGTGTTAGTGTAACCAAGTCTTCTTTGTTTTGCTTTTTGTCTTGGTTATACAAACACATAATTTTGTCTTGATTACATGAATGTATTGCAGTAAAAGGCTTTTTTAGAAAACCTCTGTTCGTTGTAACAGTGTTGCAGATATCATGTTTAGGATGCTTTGTCTTCTTTTTTCGTTTTTTATGTTTTCTTTTTTTCATTTTCTGTATAGTAGATAATTCATTCTCCACTAAATCCATCAAGAGCAAAGATTTATCATTACTATCTAACGTTTCCGTATCGAGTAACGGTTTCTTCCCGGTAATCCGTGTTAAAGGATTAAAATCCGAAATCTTTTTTGAATCAGAAATTACACGCGAAAAATTCTTTTCATAAGAAAATTTGTTGCTTTCTAATTTTTGTTTCAACTTATTTACAGTGTTACTAAGATACTGACATTTTAAATTTCCATGTTTTGAAATTTTGGGATTCCCATCAAATTCTCTTGATGCTTTTGAAATAGAAGCCGGAACATCACAAATTAATTCGACACCGTCAAGAAGTGACATCATCACATCTTTCACGTCATTAAGATGTGTCGAGTCAGCATTCAAATTAGCCTTTGTATCATAACATCTATTAGCCTCTATAACACTAACTTGTCTTCCCAACTTAATCTTAAGTTTATTAACTGTCTCACATAGGTCTGTACTCCTCAATTTTTTCCCTTTAATACCGGCTTCGTACCCTAGACAAAACATCGATTGAAGATCTTTTTTGCCCGGTTTTTCACATTCGGAAAAAGGAATAATCGGTATGACAGTAGGTAAGCTTGATTGGTTTAATGAAGATGATGTATTTACAGATATGGATGTATAGGAACGTAAGCTAGTACAAAAATCTTCTGAAATAGATTTGCATTCAGAAGATTCTACGATTTGTGCCGGATAAACATTTGACTGCGGAACTATAAAACGATTCTCCGAATAACTAGCAGCTTCTGAAGTTAAACAAGATGTGTATTCTGTAGGTAATAAACCAGTTACTTCATTTACTGACATTAATGATGAGTTAGTTGAACTAGTAGGTACGGTATTAGCAACTGATATCATATCAACAAAACAGAGTAACATATTATCTGTTACAGACGATTTTGTAGCAGTAGTAACTTCACTTTGTGACATTAAAGGTGAGTTTGTTGTACAGGTAGGTACGGTATTAGCAACTGATATCATATCAACAAAACAGGGTAACATGTTATCTGTCACAGATGATTTTGTAGCAGTAGTAACTTCACTTTGTGACATTAAAGGTGAGTTTGTTGTACAGGTAGGTACGGTATTAGCAACTGATATCATATCAACAAAACAGGGTAACATATTATCTGTCACAAACGATTTTGTAGCAGTAGTAACTTCACTTACTGATATTAATGGTGAATTTGTTGTACAGGTAGGTACGGTATTAGCAACTGATATCATATCAACAAAACATGGTAACATATTATCTGTTACAGACAATTTTGTAGCAGTAGTAACTTCACTTTGTGACATTAAAGGTGAGTTTGTTGTACAGGTAGGTACGGTATTAGCAACTGATATCATATCAACAAAACAGGGTAACAT
>JAUELD010038698.1:0-13371 GCA_031471615.1 Aglantha digitale
GTCATGACATCATAAATTTGTGCCCATTGAGAGAATTATAAAATGTAAAAAAATATGTAAAATTATAGAAATATAGAAAAATCAAACAGTGATAGTAACAAATATAAAAATTGTAATGCAGATTGTTTTAAAAATATTGAACATGGCATATATTAGGTAAAAAGGTAGGAAAATATAAATAAAAGAATTATATAAATATTATGATTGTATAAAGTCTTTCATAAATAATTGAAGGTTTTGCAACTCATGCAAATAAAAATATAAATAGTACATATTTAGGTATTTGGTTTTTGTGATAATCTTGTTATAAGAGGTATTTCAACAACCACTTCCACTTGTGTGGATCTGATGATTTTGACGGAAAAAGAGTGTTTTTACTTAATGGTATACTAGACATAGCATTTAGAGAAGCATTTCTAATTATCTTAGTTAGTTAACGTTACACCGCATAAATTACTATGGGAAGTATTTCCACTTGATGATGTACTATACATACTATTCTGAGAAGCATTCCTACTTAACTTTGCACCAAACACATTACTATTGGAAGCATTTCTTCTTGATGATAGACCGTTCACATTATTATAGGATACATTTACACTTGACAATGCAACGTAAAAATTACTATGGGAAGCATTGATCTTGATGATGCAACGTATACATTAAAAGGGGAGACTATCGTTATTAATCTTGTATGATTGGGACGATGTCCACTTGACAAATGATACTTTATCAAATACTGTGGATAGCTTTGATCTCTTTCATAAACAATGTTGCATGTTTTGCAGGTTTTGTTGCATTGTCAACACAAGTGTCGTAAATTTCTAAACTTCCAGGTTGCAGAGACGGCGGTCGCTTGTAAGATGAACTTCCCTACAAGATAAAGACATTTAACAGTTACATAACAGATACCTTCAGAATTAACAGAACACTAAAATTAATGAGAACTAACCACAGTATATTTGCCAGTAAGTACTTGGGCTATAAACATGAAATAATATTCCATTGCTATCTGCCGAAGAATAGTTATGACTTTAAGCTGCACTTTCTGAAAAGTAACTACCTTGCCCATACATTGTTGCATTCATTCCAGAAAGTCGAAAGTCAAAATTTTGAACACAGATTGACTGCACAGTATCATAGGCAGTTCCATGGAATAGAAACTTTTCATTAGATTCAGCCATAGATTTTCTTTTACTATGTATAAGTATAAAAAGAAAAGGTTAAAATAAATTAGCAGCTACAGAGAAGAATAGCTCATTAGTTCATAGAGGAAATTGGGCCAAAAAGGGAAACTCGTGCACTATTTTAAAAGCTATAAAAAATCTATCTCGACAAAGACCATTTTTTTAAGTGGTGTTTCGTTTAAATTAATGATACAGCTGACCATGACATTTACCAAAGGCAATCTCGAAAATAACGATGGTGAAAAAAACAGGTTGTTTCAGAAAGCGTAGACACATTAAAAGTTTGGTAAATCGAGAGTTAAATGCTTAATTCAATGGACATAAGCAAATTTAGCAGAAAAATTGAATGTAATTAAAACCAATGTCTCATAATTTTTTTATATTTAGTAATTTCACAAAACAAAAATGTATTAAACATGAGTAGGTTTTCTAGATATTATGATATTCTAAAATACAAAAAATGTCTGATTGGAAAAGTAAACCAATGCATTTTTATACAATATACCTTATATAAAAAGATATGGATCAAAATCTATCAAGAGTGAATGATCTGCACAAGTTTCACAATATGCACTCAAAGAACACAGAATTTTTTAAATTTAATTCTTAACACCTAAAGCATTTTGTTTGTTAATAAAGCCTGCGAAACCATCAACAAGTACCGTTAGACATCCTCACTAATATGACACTCAAGAATAACAGATAAGTTTTCATTGACAAACACTGTATGGACAATACTTTTTTTAGAACTTACTAAATAGAATGCTATTGCGGCACACTTAGAAAATATGGATAATTGCATAAAAAGACATAGCAGGTCATACATTAGAAACATTCATTGATGCTCATCACTTCAAAGAATTCTTCATACTTTTTTGGAACTTTGCAGCTAATTTTGAGAGGATTAGAGATGGTAAATCGACTAGGTGAATTGGCTTAAATAATTTTGGCCAGTTAACTGGTACATTCGTCCTTCTAAAGCAAGAACAAAAACGAATGAATGAATGAATAAACAAATGAAATGAAGTAAAAAGGTCAAAGTGAAAATCAATAATGTAAAAATATCTCCATTTCTGTTTTTATGGAGATATTTTTTTTTTGACACCTATCTAAAAACATTCACCATAAATATTGCCTACACCTAACAAGAAGCTGTGAAACGCCATTTATACAATAATCACATTTTTCAATTAACATTAGATCAGCTATTTTCACTGTAATTGGGAAAAAAATGAATAAATAATGGACATGAGGGTGTAAATACTCATGCTTAAATCAGTGGATAAACTAAATATTTTCAAACTATACTTCACAACTGTAAGGGTCAATAGTACTGTTACCATTGCCATAAAATCACTGCATTGTGATGAAATTGTTATAAAATTGTTATAAAATATCATAAAAACAAAGGAAGTATTATCAATGTAGATATATAATATAAGATATCATTTAATAACTAGAAGTGCCAGATAACTCAATCATATTATTAAACATCAAATTAAAATATGCTAAATAATAACAATCACTGCTGAAGATCACGCATAGTTTGAAAAACTGGTCTCCTGGCAACCCTCTTGTTCTGTAAAATATCGTTCATCTCGATTTTGCTGAAGCATTGTATCAAATGATATCTTACATTGAAACTCATCAGTTTTGAAGGAATGGAATTTAGAGCCATTTCTAAACAATAAAAAGGAAAGTCAAATTTATACTTGAATTTGAAATGACTACAAAGAAAAATAAAGATTTATTTAAATTTCTTAAAATCTATCAATAAAATTAAATAAAATAAAATTTTATCTCAGATAGCCAAGGTTCACTCTGCTAAAGATTATTTTGCTCCTTTATTTCATATATCTTCTATAGCATATTTCATACCATATATATGTCAGTTTATTTATTTATGGTACTAAATCTTGCCTTCTTCTCAATGTATATGTATGTACCTCCATCTGATGACATGATGTAGCTATCTGAAAGTTGTTCTGTCTAATTATAGCTAAGTTATATACCATATTAGTTAAAGTTTATTTTTCATCCAATAAATTTTTCTTCTTTCCATTTCAGTTTGCTTTTATCCGAAGAACAGAATCAGCTTTTTAGTTATTTTTTCTGGTTTTATTTTATTTATTTATTTCAATCATCAACTAAAACAGGAATAACTGTTTCTTTTTCAATGATATACATGCATTATGCATTACAATATTTCTATATGTAAAGAAATGACTTGGAGTTGGTATGACTTAAGTAGCCTTGCATTATTTTCCTTCCTATTCTTGCTGCAAACCGAAAAATGTTCATTCGCGTTGTTGTTTAACCCAGTCTCCTTGCAGTCTTCTTTTAATATTATAACCTTACATTTTCGATGACATCACTTTTCAGATTTAAGGATACGTCTTTTTCAATTCCATTGCATTGCGATGTATTTTTTTGTCGTTATATTTGATGTTTTCAGGCCGGATAAGCAAAATTAGAAGGAAAATGCACAGGGCCAGCCACAAAAAGGTCACACAACGAAAGATTTTGCGCACACACATAGCCTATTAATATAGAGAAAAAATTAAAAAGTAATGGTAAAAAACTAATAAATTGTAATGCCCAGATACCTTCAGAATTAACATAATATTTGAATTAACTAAGCACAGTATATTTTCCAGTAAGCACTTGAGCTATAAACATACATCGCAATGCAATGGAATTGAAAAAGACGTATCCTTAAATCTGAAAAGTGATGTCATCGAAAATGTAATGTTATAATATTAAATGCACTGATTGGCCGTTTCCATGGTTTTGACAGTTAGATTTTTTTATAACGAACTTTGATTTTGTTGCTGATAAATAATTTTATTCTGGCGAGAGACAGGTATATAATAAGGTATCAAATGTTTTTTCAAATGCTTTTCAATCAAATTGTTTACTAAAAATAGGTTAAAAAACTAACTCTCAATAATGGTAAGATATTATTCGATCCATTGACTATTCCTGATACTACATGGAAGTCAGATGTTCTTAAATTTCTAGATATGTTATGGGCTGATTTATGATATACGAAAGACAATTCGAAGGCGAATAACTCCCTGGAAGCCTATTTCTTTCTGGACATATTCAAGATGTGTCTATTCTTGATCCCAGTAGATTACTCTGATACACAGAAGAAACAATTGACAGATACACCATGCCTTCACTCTCTTTACACTCCGGCATGTTTTGTGACATATTCTTTATGCGACACTCCTGTACTGTAAATTTTGTAAATTTATAAACAATGTTTATATATATATTATAGGTAGCTAATTTCCATTCAACTAGTCATGCATTGATAAGTATATAACAGAAAAAATAGGAACAGCTCTAGATTATAAGCAATTTGCATGTGGTGTATTTCTGGACTTCCATAAAGCTTTTGACACTGTTAACTTGACAATTTTAATGGAAAAACTCAAACACTATGGACTAAGAGGAATTTCTTACAACTACCTCAGGTCCAATCTTTTGATCGGATCGCAAGCAAAGAACCAAAATAAATGATGAGTTTTCTGATTACAATGACACAACCTATGGTAGATTACAGTTTTACCTCAGGGTACAGTTTTAGGACCTCTTTTGATCTTAATTTATTTAAAAATATGCATCAAAATTGTCACTTTGCATTTGACTTCTTGAATAATACATTGCATAAATTGTTTCAAACCTTTTTTACTAAGATTAGGGTAACCAAACTCATTAAACTTGAGGGGTTATTAATCACCATTTAAGAGTCCTGTCGTAAAAACCACTACATATGGCTTAAATTCAGTAACTTATAAAACAGCTACACACTGGAACAAAATTAAAACTACGAACAAAAACTTTGATAACATTAATGACATTCACAATATCGTGAAAGTTTATTAAATCCATGAAGACCTTTTTCAACCTAAAATATCTAACAGATTAAAATGCTTGATCTTTCCTTTGATAGATTATTTTTCATTTGTTAAAGGCAATCCTTTGCTTACAGCTCGCCTTACCCACAAAAACAAAAAAAAATATGCTAAATGTTCCCCATATCAAGTATTATATATTATTATCACTATCACAATTCGAACATTATTGCTGCGCTGCTGTAATAATTGCAATATCAAAAATAAACAAAATAAAAAATGCCTTGTAAGTATTTGTATATATTTGCTTTACCTAGATTTGAAAAGTATATTAAATACCAACGTTCTATTATTTAATATTTTCACTACCTACTTCCAAATATTTTTTATTCTTATGATATAACTTCTGATATATAATATATTGATTCTTGTTCTAAAGAACTTCTTGTTATAAATATATGTATTGTAATTATTTTTTTACATAAAAGAAATCCAGAAATAAGATTTTTTTTTTTTTTACAAACCTGCCTTCCTGGGTGTGTAGCTACAAGATTATAGGAACATCACAAAGAAGTGATTATTATAATTTCAGTATTGCAGTCAGTACGCATGCCTCATCTATTTCTAAGAAATCTATGAAATAGCGGGAAGTTGATTTCTTTTCAACCTAGCCCTGACATCCTGTTTTTACGCAGGCTAAGTTAACGATTTCTTTATGATTATATTATACCCGAATGATTTAAACGACTTTTTCTTTATTTCCGATAACTTTTTCGCCAGAAAAGAGAAAATAAGAAGAAAAAAATTATGCAAATCGTATCCAGAAGCGGATCTAGGGGATCTTCCAAATATTTGTTCGTTGTTGGGTAGTCAACATATAGTCAACTGATTACCGGTAAACTTAATAAAGAGGAAAAAATAGATTTTAAAGAAGTCCCTTTTGTGGTTATGCATAAGTTTTGTTCTTCTTCTTGTTCATCATGAAATTTGGTCAACGAACCAATTTTTTCTTTTTTAATTTTTTTTTTCAAAATTCTTCAATCTTTATTTGCGTCCTTTTTGCCTTTCAAGCAATTTCCGTTTATTATTATTATTTTAATTATAATCCTTAAACCCAAGACTATTCACACCGTTAACGGAGCTTGTAAAGGGTGTATCTTTTCAGGCTAGTTTTGACTATGTCAAAAACGAGCGTTGCTATGGTCAAGAAAAACGAAACCATCAGACTAATGCAGTCTTACACGAAAGTTTCACGATAATTTATGCTTGATTGGTTTTAAATCCTAAATGCGCGGAAATTTTAAAGAGGAACTCCTTTTTCACAATGTGCATCCGTCGAGTGTGCAAAAAAATTAAAAAAAATTAAAATTAGAATGAATATTAAATCAAATTCTACAGATAGAGTGATGCAATGACCTTGAGTCATTAATTACAAATAAAATAGAAATAATGAAACAGCTTCTATCATGGCTATATCGTTGGCTAAAAAGAAAAGTTATGTCAAGTTTAGTGGACACTACTGAATCCTATCAACAAGGGATTAACTTTTTTAAAGATGTTTCCAAAGAATAATCAAGTGACAGCTCATAAGTGTATTTAGTTATTTTCTCTTCTGATCTTTTTTGAGTTAGATACAATAATTTATTGATCTAAAATCATAATGGAGTTACCACGCTTAATTTTATGTAAACTATATGCATTTAATAGCGTTATTTGTTGTTTATAAATACCAGTATAATTATTGTTATTACTGCACTGTATCAGAAGTTTATGTTATTTTAATTTGCTTACAAGACGTTAGTGGCTATTTTTAGGGGAACATGTGAGTGTGTTAATTACAGAAGCCCTCCCGTCAAAACTTTTCTTAAGTTTATAAAGAATGGAGTATTTAAATACTTAATTTGTATATTAAAACTATTCCTTGCAACAACCCTTACTCTAACATGATCTCATTTAGTTTTATGATAAAATCCACTGGGTAATCAAATAAAAAATATTTTTATAGCGGCCATTTTGGAATCTTGTTATTGAGTTTTTGCTTGATATAATACCGTATACCTTATAGTTATGGCCTGTTTGGCTGGAGTAATCATACGTATATGATATATTCTGCTGGTTTTATTTCAATTCTTGCGCTATATATACTGCTCACCAGACAGCATCAAGATTGTCAAAATCTCTACTCTATTCTAATTATATACCCTTCTGATTCTCTGATGTACCTGGTTAAAAAAAACTCATTATGATAAAATAAAAAAATCAATGAATACATGGATTTTTCAGCTTACTTTTTGATTAGGCTAGTCCTCCTCTCTTCATGTAGAGTGTAAATATTGTTTCAGTATACTATAAGAACACTATACTGTGTATGAAATAATAACGGATAATTGATTAGTTTCTGGGTCGGATCTAGAAAAAATCACAAAGGAAAGAATCTATAAAATCGAGTTTTATATTTTTTACGTGCTGCCATAGAAACTAACTATTTTTTATTTTATTTTTATTTATTATTATAAATATTTAGTCATAATTAACTTATTAGAGTTCAAAAATATCTATTGGATTTGTTTTCAAAGTTCTATATGCAGTTGTTTCGGCAAATATTATCAGCTCTTCAGCATGTCTAGGAAATTATATTCCAAACAGCTGTCAACAAATTTGAGAAAACAGATCAGTGATGTTTCTTTGGATATTTACAACACCATATGAATATAAGGTTAAAAATGCTTCTTAATACTGTATGAGTTCAAAAATATCCTTGCAACAAGACATGTTTTTTCCAATGAAAACGGTGATTTGTCAAACTATGGACAAGAAACAGCTGACTACTTATTACATAGCATTTTTTCAGACGACTCAACTAGTACCAATGACGATAACCCTAAAGATTTCAGATTTAAGAAAACTGTTTTGAAAGTATTAATAATGATGCGCAATTCCAAGGAATTTTTATCTAGAAGGAACCACAACAACTTTTTTTCTTTTGTTATATAGCTCGTCAGAATTACTTCTCTGATTCTCTCACGTAGTTAGTGATTATAATAAAAGTTACATTTTATAACATTTAAAAACTCATTAATTTTTGTAAAGAATGTTTTTTTCATACAAAAGAGCTTTACAAATATAAGTTTATAAGGTAAAAATAATCAACACGAACATTAATTCTTTAGCTTATATTTTGGTAGGGTAGTCTTCGTATCTACACTTAAAGCCAACATATTATTTTAGTAAAGGTACTAAGAACACTATGCTTTGAAGAGATTACAAACACGTGATTAGTTTGATTAGAAATCACATATAAATATTAACGAACTAGATATTTGCGCAATATCTAATACACAATTTAAGACAAAAATTTAACACTGCTTTTCAACTTGTGAAAAACAGAAAATATTTTTGTGACAAAATAAAATTTGATTTTATAATTTATTGTTTTAACCATTTACAGTTGTCGGTAGTTCTTAAAAATATATTCGTAGTTAATATTTTTGCATATATAGTCGACAAGCTCTGTTTTAAAGCAATTAAATGAATAAATACAATCATTAAGTTTAACAAAAGCTAATGTTATTCCTTCTAAGTTGTTACAACTTCATTGGCAATTTGAAGAACTTAAATGTTTACTTGAAATGGATCCGTATAAAAGTACATCTGACAATATAACAGATATTGTGTATCAAAATTTATACCAAGTTTTTAAAGACTTCATACTCAAACTCTTTAATAATTGTTTGAAATATCAAATTTACCCTACAGCGTGGAAAACAGCAAGTATTAAAATTCTCCAGAAACCAAATAAAGCAGATAAAAACAAGTATTAAATCGTGTAGACCTTTTAGCTCGCTAACTATAACTGCTAAATGGTTGAGCAAAATTATTTACAACATACTGATCGAAATATCAGACGAAAATGAATGTATTGATAACAACCAATATGGTTTTAGAATCAGCACTTCTTGTGAAGATGCACTTATAAATATGTTTAATACGATTGAAGAGAGTTTAGCTGAAAAGAAATATGCGTTACTAATTCCCTTGATATTAGTGGAGCTTTCGATTCGACTTGGCATACAAGTATAATATACAATCTTATAAAGAAAACATTTCCTAGCTATTTAATTAAATTGATCAAAAATTTTCTTTCACAACGTAAAGTCACCATAAATATCCAAAACGCAACGTCAACAAAAACTTTAACAAAATCTTGTCCGCAAGGAGAAATTCTGTCACGTTTATCGAAGCTTTTGCTGATGATAGTTACTTACTTATATCCAGTGATTGAAACACTGCAAACTAACGCAAACGATGCACTGAAAATGGTCGCAAAATGGGGCAGGAAGAAAGAGCTGTCCTTCAATACAGTAAAAATAGAAGCAATTTTAATCTCCAGAAAGTTTGAAATATCATATCTGCGAATTCATATGAATAACATTCCTAACAAAATAGTATCAACCATGAGATGTTTAGGTGTTCAACTTGATGGCTATTTCATGATCATATTAGTAAAAAGTTTACACGAGTAAAAAAGTTATCCATTTCGCTACCCATGTAACCAAACATGGGGTTTATTCAGTTCATCGATTATACGTCATTTATGGTTTTATATTTCGAACCGATTATAACCTTACTGCTCACCAATATGGTACAGTTCAACTGAAACACACCGGTGTTTTAAACAACTAGAAACGATACAAAGACAAGTTGCTATAAAAATAATAAAATCATTTCGAACAGTTCCATATGAAGCATTAGTAACATTTGCCAATATCCGACCAATAAGATATTCAATTGAAAAATCAACTAAAAACAACTATCTAACCTGTACTGCTGTTAAAAACACCTTGGTAAAATACAATTTCCAAATAATTCAAACTGATTATAAAATAAAAGCTAAGCGAAATAAATATTTAAGAGTTCCAATAAAAGTAACCATTCAAGATAAAACAAAAGCGGAATCGATGCTGCATGGTGATTTTTACGGACGGCTTTAAATCTGAGAGGGAGTTGACTGTAGTTCAGTATTTTACTACAACGAAAAAAAATTTTCATGTAAGTTTTTGAAGTTTATTTATCATTGCTACATATATATCTATACTACATCCAAATCTGTTGGATCTGTCACTACTAAATACACGAAGACGTACAAAGCTAATAGATCAGTTACTGCGTATATATGATGAACTTATAGAAATGAAGTATAACATCGTATTTCATTGGTGACTTGGTCATCCCTGGTAACGAATTGGCTGACAAATATGCTATAACTAACTATCAGTAACATCGAAAATTTACATGAATTATTTACCACCACCCTTATATTTGATAAAAGAGAATTTAAAAAAATCACAAAATTGCTTTGGGAAAATCGCTGGAATTTAAGTAGCTAATAAAGGAAGAATTACAAAGCTTTTTTGTCGTGACATTCAATAAATACCGAACAATGTTACCTCCTGTCACGAAATTTCGCAAATAATAACTGGAAATTGTCGTTTAAACTTTTATTTACAAAGCATTGATTTTAAATATAGTGTATCAATTAATTATGAGTTAAAAGTAAGTTAAGTTGTTACTCTGATTCAACTCTCAGTTGTTTTTGTTCTAACTAGCTTCAGAATTGGCTTCTTTTTTTTTTGTGATTCCTATCTCAATCAATTCAGTTTTTATTTAATCAGTCTCATCAATCCTCTTCACAAATTTTAATCAATTATCACTTACATGTTTTTAATTGTTTTTTTTTTATTTTATCTATTTTATTCATTTATTTATGAAAATATATCTATATGTATATCAATAGTCAATGATAATAAATGTCAAAGAATAAATGTTAATTGCAATAATTATAATAATACATAACACCAGGCTAGATCAGACTGCGTATTTCGAAAATATTATATCATCAAAAGCTGCGCGCGGGATTCTAATTACTTTTTTGGGAACATACCTTTTTGAAGTATACATAATACTTTAAGTAAGTCTATGGAACACTAACGCGCGTTTCTACTAGTTTTATTGCTGTAAACATGAAATAGAATCAAGCTTAACAGAATTCCAGCATGGAAAATTGAATTTCCAATCCAGTCGTTTATTTTCACATTTTCCGAAATCACGTCTTTATGAGAGTTGTTTTGAAATTTATGAATAAATGTGATTCTATATGGTAAAAGAAGATTTTCTCAGATCTCAGATCTACTTAAAATATTTGCAAATTACCCCTAATATTTTCTTTTTAGCAATGTATTTTTTTTAAGTTTAGCCTGTCAGTGCGAGTACACTAGTAGTTTGCTTTGTTGTAAAAGATGAAGATCATATTTTCTTGTTTTCCATGGTATTTCCAGTGTATCATTCCTTGATACCGAAAAGCAAAGCATACACAATCAGATTCCAGACAGTACAAAAGTATCGACAATAATAAATTCATAGACAACATGATGTTTTTTTCATCAAAGGCTAAACGAAAATATAGAAGACAAGTGTAATGATTGTAATGCATGAGTGAGCAAAGGGTTATAGATGATATAAAAAATCATACAGTCAATGATGATATAGGTTCTGAACAAATAGTTAGTTGTACGAAAGTGAATTATTTGTGGAAAGAATACTCTATCAGATGATCAATAAAATCGATGCATACTTGGTGTCATGATTTTTTATGAACTATTTGTTTGATGCTACTGTTCCTGCACGCTTTCAAATTCCGGCCTGCTTTTAAATATATTTGAATGTAGGTCGGCCAATTTATAAATGGGAAAAGCGCTTTGAAAGCGGGTCAACCCACTTCTAAATTACAAGTGGGTTAACCCATTTATAAACGGGCCAATCAGAATGTAGCCCATTTGTAAATGGGGTAATAAAAATTATGGTTCTGTAAGTTATTCACCACTAAGTATGAACAAAAAATGTTCGAGAGTCAACATTTAGAAGAAAAAAGCTCAACATTATATCTCTTGTTTTTTTATTAATCTAACGTTTTTGAACCCTAAGGTTGATTAAATCATTATAAGCAGTAATAGTTTGAGATTTTCATTTTTGTCATTACATTTTATGATTGTAAAGTTAAATGCTATTTTTCGTTGTTTAATGTAGCGAATCAGTTAGAGAGTTAAGAAAAAGGCATCGTGACACCACAGGTGCGAAACATTATAAAAATGCAGCGTAAAATAAATGCCGAAATATTCTTTAGCGAGAGAAAATAACAATTCTCAATTCTTTTTTATTTTATACGAAGAGAACTTGTAGCATTATATTAACCATACCTACTACGTATATACATACATACGTACTATAAAATCTTGGTTTTGATATCAACGAAATAATAAGTGTAAGTCATATATAAGCAGTTTTTAAAACAGATTTATGTAAGCAAAGAATGTCAAAATCTTAATGCTCTGTTATGCAACTGACTCGACTTATTAGCACACAAATACCACTGCTCCCAAGACTTTCACTAGCTCCATTTACGCTAACTGTGTTGTCACTTTCGCTGAAGAGACAAAACTTTCATCCATGTTTCCTGTGAGTAAAATCTCATTAACTCCCTTTAAATGTTCTACACCCGTGACGTCTGAAATTTTATCGCATGATTTTAGAAAACTGCTTTTCCTTGGTAAAAAAAACATTTTTATTACATTGCATTACTTTTTTCTTAATGTAGTATTAATAGAGCTTCTATTAAGTCTCCTTCTTCTTAGCTCCCCTTTAAATAATACTTTATAAGCATAATGAATGTGCTTGCGACAATTACCCCCCGTTCTTTGATTTGTCAAGTATGTTTTTTCAAGAATAAAATACTTTTTATTAAATTATTTATATAATAAATATTTATATGTTTTCATTTCAAGAATAAAATACCATCTTCATGAACAGAAGAGATTGTATAAAACTTGCCAATGATATCATATCTTTCTGATATTTTCATCCAACAATTTTTGATTTGATGATTGTTGGAGAAACAACCCAACAGCAGTGGCTTGAATTAGCTGTTTATCTAGTTGGAATTATAGAATGATTGCTAAAATTTCTAGTTTTCTCTCTAAACCCAATTTTTCAGTTTTCTGCTTTACTTTGTCAATTTTAGAAATAAGTGCAATAACTAGCTCCTCATTAACATCATAGTAATTATCATGCTGGAGCAAAAAAAAAGATTAGTTTTTGAGTTTGACGCAGATATGAATTGAAGTTATGATAATTAAGATCAAAAATATAAGATCAAAAATAGGTGGGTTTAGTACAACAACTTAAGTATTGATATCAATATTATCTTATTGTAAGATGTAATCCGAGGTAAATAGAGGCTTCGAAGTAAATAGAGGCTTCGAAGTAAA